>NW_019091402.1:282307-388296 GCF_001949145.1 Acanthaster planci | reverse complement strand
AGTGGATCACCTACTGATATCTGTTATAGTTATTTAACTCAGTGAAATCCTTCAAAAATTAATTCAATCAAATCATATCATACAACAAAAGGAAATAAATAAAGTGCACACCCTTCAGGTCGCTTCACCCATCAGGCGCCGGAAAGCGAAGCGCGGAATTTGACTTGCAAAACCTTTGCTGCGAGTTTCGTTCGAGTTGAACTGCGTTCAACATTTGCGCTTTTGCCGCACCAATACTTGATCTGACGTCACAATTTCATGTCCACTTTTGAGCAAAGTATGAACCAGCCTTTGTGGTGATCAGACGCGTGTCCTGCCAAATAATTCTGAGGGATTTATGCGCCAAAATTGAACGCGGGGACTGATATTACACAACAAAACCCTACGAAATAATTAATGCTATAAGAAAAAATTACGGGTTCCATAACATTGAGTCAACATTCCAACGCTTCCACGCATCATAGCTTTTTCATTGTGGATCTGCTAAGAAAATGAAATTTGTGACAGGTGCCTCGTTTCGCGTCCAATCAGAATAATCCAATCAATTAACTTCCGGCGAATCGTCCCAGCATTCCTAGGGACAATTTACGCGATACAATCATGTATGACCGTGCACATCATTTTTATGACTACGGCTGTTCAGCTCAGCGCAAAGCAAGGCAAAATTGAAGCCATAGTCATACGATTTGGACACAGCCTTGTTGGTATCTCATATCATACAGTAGGGTACTGGTCCCAATTCCCAATATGTTGTATTTCCGTTTGGTACGGGGACCAGTTACAGAGTACGAAAGTATCGCATCTGTCAAATGTTTATCGAGTACATCAAAACAACGTGACCACCGCAGAGCCGAACGGCGGACGGGTGCCCTCGGCCTCGGGTTCAGTATTTATTCGTTAGTTGTTCTGTTGTACGCATATCAACGAAAATTCAAGATAAAACAGCTTTCGGGCAAGTAGGTAAGTTTGTCCAGGCATGAGGGTTTATTTTTGCTATAATGCATTCGTGGTGAATTTTGTGAAGGAGCTTGTCCCATTTTTACAATCAGTCATGGAGTGCGTATGTGTGGCGTGCATGGTGTCGCGGGGTCACCACTTGAGCCTTTACAACAAAGTGTGAAAGGTTGCAGCAGCGTGATCGTGTTTTGCATGTGCGGATTTTTGGATGTAAGGCAAGTAAACCGGGAAGGGGAAGGGTTCCGTATTCGGCTCTTGAAATCTTAAGTTTTCTAAACAAGTTTTCCGTCTACAATTTCAGTTTTTCCATAGCAGCATAGATTTTATTTCAAATTGTTGGAGTACATGATTGGCAGATGTACATGTACAGGTAGGCATGGAAGGGAACAGGTCAACCCATACCTTGGACAACTCATACCATCAACTCAACATAACTGTGCCAACTTGTACTTTTGCTGAGTCGCACCTTTGACAACTCGTACCTCCTGTAAAGATAACTCATACCTTCGCATACGAGACAACTCGAGATTTATGAAGATTTTTTTCTTGACGTGTTTGTCAAATTTGATCTTAAAATTAAACATGATGAAAAGGAAGAGCGTGAAAGTTATAACCAAATTGCAAACATGAAGGTACAAGTGGTCTTAACTCAAAGTACGAGTTGTCCAGGGTACGAGTTGCCCAAGGTACAAGTTGATTCAATCATCATTGATCGTTATCAGCCAAGTGCCTTTTCTTTCTAATTCATGGTTGTAAAAGGTTGTTTCAAAAAGGAACCTTAACTTGGAGATTTCATGCAGAATTGACCAATCGCGCAAAGTGTTTTGGCGATGGGGTAGATTAATTTAGTCTAGCAACCAGCAAAACCACATGGTGATGCCATGGGCACTGAATATGGAACTCTAGCTACTGAAGGTGGCAGTAATGCAGAATGCATGGTTCAGAAGGAAAACAAAAGAACCGTAATCTTGATAATGCGGAGACAACTGTAAGAATTTGTAAGCTACATTTTTACATTACTAGGAGGGCCCATGTATGGGTACGTATACATCTCAATGATATCTGATTGGTCACGATAGTAAGTTGGAATAGAATGAGCTACATGTACTTGTAATGAATGACCAAAGTACTGGTAATACGGCTGTTTCACAATACTAGTGCACCACCAAGAGTTCGCAATTTGTTGGCCAATCACAATGCGCGAAATTTTTCGACCCAATGTGCGTTTAGAAAGGGTCGACAAATTTTGCGCGTTGTGATTGGCCAACGCATTGCAAACTCTTGGTGGCGCACTATTGTGAATCGCCTGTATTGCCAGAAGCAAATGGAGATATTTATTAATGCTGTCTGATAGCGTATGGTCAGTAGTTTATATTCTAATTGAAAATATAAATTCATGTGAAAACATTTTATTTATTTATTTATAAACTAACTGAAGTACCAAAACAAATCATTATCAGTCCTGGGAATAAAGGCAACTGCGACAAAACAATTTTCAAATTAGGAAAGGGGGGAGGAGTTGTGGACCATCAAGCACCAGTACCAACGATTAATAGGTTGATTGATTAAACCTCACCCCATTATAGACCTACAGTCGCAATCATGCTGGACCTACGATGTGATGGTAATGAGTGCATGGTGTTGTGATGGTAATCTACTTATTCAGGATAAACTAGTCAAGCATGCAGCGTTGGCATGTGGTTGAAGCTGCCCATAGGAATGTATGAGATCACCGTGGCCAAGGCGGTCTACACATGGTGACATTTAGCGCAATCCAGTCACGTGGGTGAAAAAGATCTGTAGGACCTGCTAAATGTAGGGGAAGGGGGTATTCTCTCAAGTCAAAAAAGTGGGAGGGGCACTCCCCCCAGTGAATAAAAGAAGTTGGATACATGAGAATAGAGAGTGTGTAAATTCACCTCACAGAGGAGTGGTTCTGGTGTCAGCTCATGTTCAGTGGACAATGAACATTGATTGGGGTTGTCCATGTCATTTTAGAACATTTCAAAAACTCTTTATCCTGCTAACACTGTCCTAAGCCATGCAACAGTTTTAGAAGAATTCAGAACTGTATTCGGTTACCATAACAAAATTTTAAAAAAATATAAACCAAGTCACATGCACCAAGATTTTTCCCTTTGAAAACTTGTTACACAGTCTCTAAGCCACCCAACAGAACTTTGAAGAATTCAGGACTGTTATACATGTAAATTTTGTTACCATAATGAGCGAAAAGAATATATGTGAAAACTACAAGTGCGTGTGCTCGAAGCTACATTGTCCCTTTAACAATTTGTCCTTTGGTATTAGCCAGTGTTATTTGATGATATACAAGTACAGTACATGTATGAATATACATGGAGGGAATCCCCTGGGGTACTGATATGTGTGAAGTGGATCAACAAATTTTGTCAAAATTCTAGTGACTAAAACAAATGCGAGTGTTTTTAAAAAAGCCTAAAATACATGTAAATTCTATATAGTCTAATAAAACATTTACTCCAAAAATTTGTCTAAAATAAATCCATCTTGTACTGTATTCTGTGCCCTTCCTTATCATTCTGAATGATTTAAAACTGATTTATTTCTAACTATCTAACTTAGTTTGCTCTTTCCTTCCATCTTTGTCTATTTTAAGGGCAAGGTGGTAAAATTCAACAGGAAAGGAGGTGGTCACTCAAATCAAGTGAGGTTGGCCGCCTCACACTTGAATAGGCAGGGCAAACACCATGTACATGTATACATGTGGCCAAGTGGGTAACGTTTTAAAGGTGTGTAGATAATGGAAATAAAGCCATTATTGAGTGTTTTGATGGGGAATTCTTTAGACGCTAGCAAGCACCATGTGTCTTCAAGGGCCCAAATCAGTGTGCTTTCCATGTCACTCCACAATGCATAATGTACAGTACATGAATTGGTCCTGTTATACTGTGCCGCCAGGTCATGAGACGAAGGTTGTGACTTTTGCATAAAATTAATTCTTGTGCTGGGATCTTTGATTTATTGTGAACTTTATTACCAACAGGGAAATTTCATGGGTTGTTTTTTTCTCACATGGTGTGTTTTACCTGAGCCAAATTGTACAAGGTACTGTTTGGGTGAAGTACATGCACAGTATCCGTTGTACACGTATACAGTATGTACACACGTACAATGTACATTTATGTACCTGCACGTTGTAAATTAATGTCGCAGTCATTCTCTCACAGTGGACACGCAGCCCTTCAATACCAGCGGCATCACATTATTTGACGCACAATACAAAAATGTGATTTGTCTTCACTAGGTCACTTTAATTTACCTGTGCATGACCTCATGTCTCTAGGTGGGGCCAAAAATGCATGTATGCTATACAAAAGCAGCGCTAGACAAAGTACATGGACCAATTGATGGACTTACGGAAGTGTATCATTGGTCTTGAATTGCACTGTTGGTACATGCGTGGTAAACTGGCCTGCGAGGAGGAGAACGTGCACTCTTGGGTTTAGTACACAAAATTGTGCGTCCAACTATAGGGTCTTGACAAGAATATAATATAAAATCAGTGCTCTGGAATATGTGACTGGCAATCACATGCATGTATTCCAGAGCACTGATTTGATATTACGGTATATTCTTGTCAACATTCCGATCACGGTGCTACGCACCCCTTCCATATTTCTCTCAACTATAGGGTCTGCTCTTTTGACATTATAATCATGTTTTTTCTACAAGTGGATGCTTAAACTATGGTTGGCCGTGGGTACAAAAGTTGAAGAAGTTTTGAAAATCCCACGTACATGTACATGTACCTATATGTATCAGAACAGATGTCATACACATATTACTAACTCTTAATGATAAATGAAAATGTAGTTCCCTGTTTAAAATCAATTAGACAACTATCCATTTTGAGGGAGTTGGAGGTAAAATTGAAAAACCAACCAAAAGGTGGTATTTCTGCATACTTTGGCCGCCCAGTAGGCAAAATGAGAGTGGTCTATTACGACGAGAAAAGTGTGAGAATGAATGTCGCAAAGAGGATGTTTTAGCCTGTGTTTTAAATGTGTTTACACTTATGTGCTTGAAATTTATTTTGTGAATTTCAAATTTCAATTGTGGTGGAGTGAGAGGATCATTCTGTGATTCAGAATTCCATTCAGTCAAACATCAGCAGTGATCATACATGTATGTGTACATGTACACGTGCATGTAGGTCTGATACAAGTAATGTCCATATCTGGGATGTTTTGAAATGATTCTGCACCAAGAAATGAGACACTTTTTTTTAGCACAATGCCGGTATTTCATCTCAAGGTTCAAGATCCAAAGAGCGACAAGCAAGTTGAAACAATAGCGACTTGAGCAAGTCTACATCACATGGAATGAGGGGCAAAGGTCGCCCGAGTCATGTGACCTTTGACCTAGAGTCAGCTGTTTGCATCTTGCCGCAGCTCTCCCAGCAAGCTAGCTGATCCATTTTGACAAAGGTCAGCCGCTATCTCTGGAATAGATCTCAGCATGTTAAAAAGAAGGGGGAAAAAAGATTGACATCTCAGCGTGTAAAAAAGTGGGTGTTTGGCAGGGATCTTCAAAGAAAAACGTCAGCATTTAGTGGGTGTACATGTATTGCATGTGTGCGCCACACCTGTACAGAATCTAACATCAGAACTTGTTTATGGTATTTAATTATTCATATACCATCTTTCGATTATCCTTCCTATGCAAAGATACTTTGTGGTCCAAGTTTGAATCATTTGGTATATTTACAGTGCTTTACATTGTAAAATATACTGGTAAGTAATTAAAGTGTGAATTGTACATGTACACATGTATGTTTACCATGGAGCTTTACTGGTACCTCGTAATTCATACACTACTGTACATTTATGAAAGTACACTCGTGTCAAACGTGCCTCCAAAGTCCTACATATTTGTTGCGCAGACAAATTGCTTCAAGCTTTTGACCTATTTACAGTGTGTATTTAGGTCAGTCATTCGGGTATGCAGGGTGATGTGTTGATGGAATGGGCAACCTCAGATGACCCAGTAACCGGCTCGGTGTTATCAAATTAGTATCCATTTGTGTCAATGTTTAGGAAGACCCCTGCATCCAACCTTGTTTGGGTGTTCCTCCAGTCTATAAATAACTTGGAGGGTGAAGGGAAAAAAACGCTGCTCTTGATTGATGTGAAATGGGTGCAATATGGTACCAAGTTCTGACAGAGCAATTTTACACTGGTCAGTAAGCGGAATTGCTCAACGAATTTGTAGGACGGTATGGGCTGACGTATACATGTACAGTAATAGCACGGAATATTTTTCAATGAAAAATCAAACAAAACACATACATGTACATGTACACAACATTTTCCAAGAGCTGGACCAAGAGCTCGGGCCTAATTTTCCTAGCAATGGGGCTCCTTCGGTAGGAACTTCACTTCCCTAGTTCATGAGCTACAGTGAAATGCATGCCTCGTGTGTCTGTTGCTACCGATAAAGCATACACGTACGGTACACTCCTGACCAGCATGGCTATTTTCAACTGGTGAGGTTATAAGCTTAATTGTCAGGCATGCAACTGGTATTCTTCGGATCAGCTTATTTCCTCATTTTTTAAATTCACACTCATGCCATTAAAAATTGAAAAATACTGTACAAAATCCAGTGAAGATGGGAATTTCCTCATTTTTTGTCAAAGTCTAAATTGCATGCCTGAATTATGAAAACATGAGACACAGTTCAGGAGTGGTTTGGTTTGATAAATTTGGTTTGGCTTGTCAGTGTATGGGGAAAGAGCAAGGTTTTTTGGTGTTTGAAATTTGGTATTCTTAAATTTGCCTTGATTTGAAAAACTGAGTGTCTTGTTGAAGTTAAAAACTCTTGGACAATTTGCTCAGTCAACTGATAACATGGCTGGCCCTACTGGCCAAATTGCCTTGTTGTATTTGGAACTTTATAATGCAAGGACTGAGAAATGTTACAAATATTCCTAACCTAACAAATTGCGAGTACAGGCACTTATTGTGTCAAGACTGTTTGCTTACGTTGCTCTAGGAAAGGTGCAAAGTTGTCTGCAATTTTTGAATAGGTACCTTGGGCGACCATTTGCCAAAAACTTTGGAAGGAGTCCTCTGAGTTTTCACATCTGCCCCTCCCCTTCCTCAAACAGAGCTTTTTTTTTAATCAAAAATGTGATTTTGTTGGTCATGTGTGACTTTCCATTGTGATACATCGAAAGTCCCAGCACAATGTCAGGCCCGGCCTCCTTCAAATTTTGATATTAAACCATTGTGCAAAGGTCCTCACAGTCACTGTTTTTTTTGGGGGGGGTGGATTTTACATGCATACTGTACTTGTCATCACCAGATATCTGCTTTAAAGCAAACTACCCATGGAATGACTTAACGTCATTACTGTGAGGAAATTATCAATTTGTTCAGAATAATCATGGGAGCGCTGGTTCCAATGTGGGCTCATTTCCCGATGACTGAATCGGATTTCCTCCCAAATTGAAGAGGGTCAGAATGGGAGGGGGGAATATCCTGGTCTTAATGAGACGGGGGAGGGAGGAGAATTGGGGAAACTGGGAAGACTTGGTTGCTTGCTACATGTAAGTTGCTACATGGAGTTGAAGGCAACTTGACAGTCAGTTTTCAGTCAATCTTGATTCAACTAATGCTCCTACGGTTTATACATGGATGGATCTTTTTTTTACACATACATGTATGCCATAAAAAGCAAACAGCGTCAACCTTCCCAGATCCTTGAGATCCAACAGGAAGCAGGGAGGATAGTGTAGGATTGACAAAGGTACATGTGAACTGGGGAGCTGGCATGTATGGCTATCACTCAGAAGGGGGCATGGCTCTTGTCAGGAGGGGGCAAAGTATTCAATGGTAGCAGACTCATCAACCACTGACAAGTGGAGGTTCTTCAATGAATGCTGGGCATTTCTGTCTTCTTTTCCCTTGTTCACTCTTTTTCCATGTACCTTGGGGTGATATCCAATGTGGGGACTTTGCCAAGTACCAGCAGAGAGGTACATGTACGTAGTGTACATGTATGTAGAAGGTCTGATAGCTCCTTCCTTGCTCTCCCATTCTACCGTGTCTGGGTACATGCACTTGGCCTCTCCTGTAAGTGGACTTTGATAATGTCAGAACTGTCCATGGCTAAATGACATTTTACTGGCTCGTTTTCTTGTCTAAAGCTGTTTGGTTACAAGGCACCCGTACTACAAGTGCTGTACATGCATTGTATATGAAGGTTTGACCCCCATGCAATTGACGTATGTACATGTACGTGTTTATTCAGGCAATTTTCGTCATTGGTATGATTTTTCCTTTGCGTGGAACTCTCCATATCATTCCTCACTAATTTGCTTGTCCTGTACTTTTGCCAGACGGCTTTGTTATTTCATAACATCTGGGATTGAAGTTACACCGCTGAGTAGAACATACCGGTACATGTATGCACATGTGTGTTTATTTCACAGAAATTATAGATAATGATAATTCCCACCAAGTTTGGAATGGATCATTTGCATGCGCAGCATATTGATTTCAATATCCTGCAAAGTGATGTTTATTTGTACACATTGCATGCGTGAGCTGATTATTTGAGAAGATTCGAGAGTGATCGAGTAACGATGTGCAGTTGTACAAAGGCCTACATGTACACTGTACTTGGGTTGATTGCAAAATTGGAAGAGATTGGATATGTCAGTTCTAATTGAAAGTAGATAAATGTCCTGAATTTTAATTTGTGGGGGGCTTTTTGTAATTAATTTTTATCCGTACAGAATGAACAAAGCAAAGCACCGGCAGAGGCAAAGACAAAGGAAGGCCAGAGTATTTGCACAAGGCCGGTCCCGCAAGGCCGATGACTCAACACAGATCCATACAGTCAATATACAAACACTTGATGATGCCTAGTCCCCTGGGAGCCCCAAGAGTCGAGATTATAATATATCGGGTAGGACGCCAGTCTGTAGATCGAGCCCTCAAAAAAAAAAAAAAAATGGCGGACTCCAGTCGGGGCATATTAGCATGATGAGCAAATCTCAAACAAAGCCCTGGCTTGCCAGGAGTCACTTGTACATGTACTTGTAATGAGGACACCTGTGTGTATGTGTGTCATGTTTCTTACAGTCTCTGCCAGTTTAATAAAGGGTCAGTTTGAAGACCTTGCTTATAATTAAGTTTATTTTTTTTAGCCTGTCCATGGAATTTAATTGCTCAATACACTTAAATAGATGTGCAGTGTTTGTGCATATTTGCAAAAGTGTTATGAATGCTCTGAATGTACCCATTTACATCTGTGTAAGTTGAATAAGATACATGTGCTCCCAAGATCAGAAAAGACATTCACACAGGTACATTAAATTTAATTTTGGGCTGAATTACTTTGTGGTAGAAATTTAATGTTCAGCTGTGTTATTTTAAGATCTGACAGATCTCTCATAAGAACAAATGCTGAGTTTCACAGTCCTATGGAAAAGTACGAGGTCCAGTTTTGATTTTAGAAACAGATGCAGACTGGGGCAAGTGCATCCCTCAAGGAGCAAAATCCTTTCCTTTTTTTAAAACGGTGAGAAAAGGGTATTTTTTCTTTCCATCCGAGAAGTCATCAAAGAAACCCCCAAGGTCAGGCTTGTCCCCTCAGAAAGGCCAAAAAGATAGATTTCCAATTTTTGTTTCCAAATTAAGGGAGAACATTTAGATTTGTACCCCAAGAATTCCTCACATTGGTCCTGTTCTCATTCTCAAGTGATACGGTCGAGCAGAGATAAATGTTGATTTTGTTCCGTTGATAAAAGCTCAAATGGCCAGAGCACATGTAACTGAGAATGCATGAGAAATGTCTCTCTCACTTTGAGTGGGATAAAGAACCGAGAATACATGTGCTTGTAGGTGTATGGTAATTACCTGTTATTTGATGAAGATTTGTTCACTTCTCCACACTAAGGGTTGCTTCTTTTAGAAGCAAGAACGCAGAGCTCTAGAAGAAATCTGTCGTTGGTTAAGGTAAGTACGTGTACTGTACATGTAACCAAGCTGTGATATGGG
Source organism: Acanthaster planci (assembly GCF_001949145.1). The sequence continues at coordinate 378,289 of NW_019091402.1, read as the reverse complement.
TTGCACTGAGTACATACATGTACATGTACTCTGGCTATAACTTCCGAACAGTGTGATGGTACTTCCATCCCTGGTGAGTTGGCAGGAGTTTGTTCACAAGTGTGGCATACATGTACCAAGCAGTACGTGTACAGTACATGTACTGGGTAGGTAGTTTACATAAATTAGAAGATATTTGGTAAACTTACATGTACATGAATGCACATGGTCACACATGGACATGTACATGTATGTTATTTGTTCCAGTACATACATTACATTGCAAAAGTATAAAGTCATGTATTTCGTATACCGTACATGTACCAGGTACATGTACCATTATGATCACATGTGGTCCAGGATGTACAGGAAAAGCTGAGCAAAATATCTTGGTTTGCTGTATTCGCCGGTGCCTCCTCCTCAAATCCCACATTTTGCAGCTAATTGTATCTCATTACTGTGGGGGAGCCAGTGTACACACAGCCACACAGTACGTATGTAGTCTGTCATAAGACTTTTAAATCATGTCTTCCCCATTGATTCTCAGCACATCTCATTGTCCTTCTCAAGTTTCAGTTTCGATTCTTAATTTACAGGCGATGGAGTTTGACTTTGAGTTGGCAATATGAAGCAGTTTGTGGACCCTGTTTGCGCTATCACCGTTGAATTCGGATGGAATTGCCTCCAAATCCGGCTAGGCTGGCTCCAGACAAGGCTGGAGCGATTGGATTGAATCGTGCCTATGTACACGCGAGTGGTAAATTCCTCTTCCTGGGCAAAAAAAATCTGTATCAACCCAGAACCCGGAGTGGCCCAAAGTGTCGTGAACGTGAGCCGCCTGTTTCTTCAGTAAACAGGGACGGTGAGTTGTAATGTGCTGGCCGTGTGTGGAGAACTCTCCAGATTCGTGTGCAGTCCAAAAGAGATAAAGGACCCATAAGTGTCGTGAACTAGTGCTGTGACATCATCTCAACCTTTGAACGGCGAAATTCAGTTCTCCTCAGTTCTACAAGTGTCGTGGTTCGGAAAGACTCGGCGAGTACCCCCTTATGTGTAGTATTTTTCATGCAAGTGTTTTCCAGAAGGGGCGTGCATCTCTTGAGATCATTCCTGTAGTGTGCTATAAAGAGACAATTTGCTTTTTAGGTGTGTGAATATAACCTACTTCAGTGGTCGTGCTTTGAATTTGGAGAAAAAACTTGAAACAACGCACTGTCAAAATTGTTTGAACAGCTTGTGTACGGGTAACAGCATAGTGTGAGAGGTACCTGTACATGTATTTAACCACGCTTATCCAGGTTTTTTTGGTTCTAAAATGTGAAATGGATGTGAACTCCCCCCTGTCACATCAACACGTCCCAGCCAGAAAGTGATTGAGTTTGGATAGGTAGAACCGGATTGTTAAATACCAACAGTTGTCCATGAACCGGTACATGTGCCGTAGGGTCATCCAACGGGCTTTGCAGCGAGCAATCAACAGTGGTTCTGGGATACCCGAGACAACAGACAGATGATGTCGTGACCTGAGCGAGTGCAACGTGTGTGCTTCAACTGCGTGCCTAAAGAAAAAAAAAACCCACAATGGAATCCACCAAGATGCCTTCCTGCACTGAATCTGAGAGACCGGTAAGTTTTCTTAGTTTCCAAATGCACTTTTTGCTTTTTTTGCCATTTGAAGTGGTGAGAATGTGCAGGTTTGAAGTTGGCTGCTTGGCCTTAAACTTTTATTTTCATTTGCAAAGAGCTCTAGCTCCGTTTCTGAAGACCAAATGACAAAAAATATTAAATGCTTACATGTTGGAAGTGTAGTCATAAAGCTTTAAAAAGCAAGTTATTAAGTTTTAGCAGATTCTGCAGGCATGCCATAAAATCTGAGTTCTGATCCTGCTGGGTTAATATTTCCATGTCATGGCACAGATGCAAATATTGTACAGACTGTGGAACTTCCAGCCAAAGAAAAATTTAAAGCAATCAGATGAGTGCTGCTAATTATTTAGGAGAAAAATTCAGACAACACGAAACCTCACGTGTGCATCTGCATTGTTAATGAATACAGTGTCACGATAATGAAAAAGTTCAATAGGTCAATAAAACCTGGAAGCACAGGCTCACCCTGACTCCATATAATGTGTGTGGCGCCCTCTCTTGACCACTTTTTTATATACATTGGAACACCATTGCAGCACATGTTTCCATTAGAGTCACTGCACGTGGCACAGACTTTTCTGAGGGTTAAATTGAACAGGAACTGCTAAGAGGCTATTTACCAAAACACTGATGACAGTCATTATTATTATTCGCCCTGAATTGAAGTGCGCCCTCAACAGCACAGCAGAGACAAGCTGGTGGGAAGTTTTTTCAACTGAGCTCATGCTCGTGCCTGGTGCTCATGTGATGTCCATGTACGGTACATGCAAACGTAAATTGGTTGCACGCTTTCTGCATGCTTCATGACAAACGCGCGCATACCAGTAGGCCTGTTCACTCGCATGACGAGGTCCCACCTAAGGACCATTGTTTCCATGTACAAGAAGGCCCTCTCTTGTTTCTGCTCGGAGCACGTACCAGATACCAGGTAGTACCGGTACATTATATTTCAACTCATTGGTAAAGTTTGGTCAGCCACTAGGGCCTATCAGTCAAGTGCTGGTCACTTTTGCCTGTTATCCATGTGCATTTATTTTGTGCGCAGGTGACCTGGGGAAAATTTAGTAGTTGAGCCCCTGATGAATGCTTTCTGATAGTGTTATATTCGAGTCCATCACAAGTGGCTGTAAGTCCGTCACAAGTCCATCACAAGTCAGTCAGTCTGAAGCTAATTCACAAGCTATTCAAATGAGCTGTGACAACAGCATTCTGTTGTCATTGTTCACCATAATGGGACTTGAAAAAGGACTTGAATCCAACACTCGTTTCTGATTGAATTTTGGCGTTACCGGTAGCTGTCTCAAGGGCTTATCTTTGACGGCAGAGGCACTTTTGAATGATTGTTATTTGAACTACAGTACTTACAAAACTTGAATTAGATCACTTTGGTCCCACTAGAGATAGTTTTATGTTTTGAGGGTAAAACATGGTGCTGCATTGCAGCTTCGGATCTTTTAAACTCACCTCACTAAATACAAAAAGCAGACCCTGCAGTCAGATGTACATGTACATGTGTGAAACTGAATGGAAAGCTTTCAGGAAATCATAGTGTGTAAGATTTTGATTTTGTTGATGTTAGTGTGTACAGGCAGCCTAGATGAGTGCCCTCTATTGGCCAAGCGGCCCAAGCCTTTTTCTCAGGATATTTCCATATTCCAGGGTATTCTGTCCCCAGTTGTGGTTTAATAGAGATTTAGTATCAAGTAGGTTTTTCTACTTTCTCATAAAAGAGTAAGATTCACGTAATCCTAGCCACTTTAGAGAGTACCCTTTTGTGTTCATTTCATTGTTATAACTGCTCGGCTCATTGAAGTTTGAGGATTTCTCTTTGTCACCCCATCTTACCCCTGGTCTGTGACAGTGCAGGTAGCCACTAACCAGTGGCTGCCATTGGGTAGCCACAGCCTCAATTGTTTGGACGCAGCCCCGAGGCTTCCATCTTCACCATCAGGTTGAAATGTCAGGTCTCGGAGTCAAGTACCGGTGCAAACTATCGCACCCCACGGCTAGCTGACATGCAGTGTCGCCCTGTATCACTCACTGGCGGTGGGGCATTAAAGTCACCCCTCCCCTCCCCCCCCACTTGTCAAGGGCACACCTTAGAATAACACGTCCCAGGCAAAGCGTGGTTGCGGTGTGCTTGACCCTGTGTGGCAAAGCTACGTGTAGTTTTAAAGGAGGACTGTCAAAAAGGAGCAAGTCTCCAGTTCTCTAGCACTAGCAGAATGCAGTCTGGAAAAACTGTCAGAAAAACCTACTGGGAAAGTTGTCTTATACCAGGACAAGGAATGAACCTGCATTTCTGGAGATCCCAAACCTCTTGGTCCTTAATTCTTTCACAGTCAAAAATCGCTGTGTGTATGTCCACGGGTGTGAGATGGTTTTTCTGTCAAGTTGACTTGTGTACATGTATTATGACAGCAACTCTGTGGATTTGCATGCTACCTCAGGTAGACAAACTGCTTGGTTCAGGCAATTAATTATCAGGTGCAAGGATACCACATGACACTGTGAAAGTTCTCCAAGTGACTTGTCAGAAGGAGTGAAGGGACAGTGTTGGCAAATGTTTGAAGGGGATAAAAACTGAAAGTGGACAGACGTGGGAGCATTGTTTATTTGGCTTGGCAGACTGCCTCCAGGGCAGGGAACCTGTGGGGACAGTCTCCTAATGATACGGCAATTATACCAAGAGTTGATAAATTTGGGTGTTTTGGTGTCCTAACTTTAAGCGAAGCATCTGGGGAGCTATGTTGTGTGGTGGCATTTCACTATTTCCATAAATGGCCCAGGGCAAATTTTCAGAGTTTAATAAGCCAATTTTCTTTCTTTTTTGGGGGGGGGCAATTTGCCGTCAATTTAACTTGTCCACGGAGGAAAACTTGTTTATCCCGAAACCAAATCATTTGACCCTCATGTGCGAATGTATTCCCGCCTACGTTGTGGACTTGTCGGGATGGAGTTGTGTTGCTTTGCATACAGTACATGTACCTTCCTTTGAAGTTCTTTGTTGTGTCTATCACTTGGTGGCCACTCTTACATTCGCAACAGAACTTTTTGTTTGTGAAACCACCTTTTTTGAAAAGTTTTTGTGGTTTTCTCTCCTTTGCGGTAGCTCCTGTAAGTATGGCACGCTGGAGATGCTTGAGAATTGTTTTGGAGTTAAAATAGAGGTCATGCGTTAACAAGTCTGCAAAAGGCAAAAGTTTTGTGGCACTGGGATAGGTTTGAGTTAACCTTTTGTGCATTTCTTGTAACTAAATTAAAACAACAAAAACAGCCCCTGAGACACCATGGAGACACCAGTAATGCAAATATGTAATATTTCCTGTATAGATACACGTAAGGCAATTGTAACCCTCGAAGACTGACATTCATTCTTAAAATACATATGAATTTTCTCTGACAACTTCAACAAGCTGCTTGTTAATGGGAAATGATGTGAAATCTCTTATACCAAACGTTTTGATGACTAGATGTGGTATTTTGAAACTGCAAAGGCAGCTAGATGGACAGTTGGGGTGGTACATGTATTTTATGTGCCCTTCCCTTTTTTTTTGGGGGGGGGAAAGCACTGTTTCTTTGCATCTGAGCCCCCTCCCAAAAAACCCCTTTACATGTACATGTACATCAGTGATTTGAGAATGAATTAGGAATGTTGAGTTCAATTGTTTTGATCCACCCATAATTGTGTTTCCGATATTGAAACTGAGCTGAAGGGAAGGAAAGAAAAGAAGGAAGGGGAATGATTCCATTGGGGAAGGGGAATGATTCCATTGGGGAAGGGGAATGATTCCATTGGGGAAGGGGAATGATTCCATTGGGGAAGGGGAATGATTCCATTGGGGAAGGGGAGGTTTCATTGGTGTTGCCAGGACTCTTTTTTTGGGGGGGGGGAAGCCACTTGTTTCGATTTATGACAGTTATCAGTTGTGAGTTTTGTTCTTTAAACATATTGATGATTGTCATCTCCATTCATCTCTTTTTTGAAATTACTTCTGTTTCCTCCCTTTTTTCCCAAATGTCTTTTTCCTTTTGTTTTCCCAGGAGAAACAAGCACCCCTTTGCCCCACCCCCATGGGGGGCTAACTACAGTATGTACACAGTACATGTACTGGTATGGTACATGTACATGTAGTGTACGTAGACTGTACATGTATCAGTGGGCAATGAAACATGTTGCATGTACAGTAGGTTATGCAAAAACTCCAGATCCGGATCTTGACTCTTTCTCTTACAGGTCCAGAAGGAAATGATTATTGGGATGAAGTCCCTTTTGTATTGAAATATTGATCAAGCGTGCACTGGTACCTTTCTTTCCAAGGTACAGTACTTTGTCTTTTGTTGTGTTGATGGATACTTGAACTGTGGGGAAACCACTTGTTGTTTAACCCACCAGCACCATTTGATTGAGATGTTTTTCAGCCTGGTGTGCCCATCATGATAAAAGCAGGGTTCACCTTTGATTTGCACCAGAGCATGAAGTGCGTCTTATCAACTGACCACACTGCTCTTCCTTGAGGGGTTGTCGGATTATTCTCCAGAGAAAGTCTGCCTTCAAACCTGGCTGTTTTTTTCGCCCTGTTCTATTTCCTCTTTATTCTGCCCATAGGGCATCACCAAACATTACCTACCATAAATAATTTAACCAGCACCTGAGGTTTTCTTTGAAAAATAAAATGCAGCAGAGAAAAATGATACCTACATTTGTACATGTACATGTAAGTTCAATACCAAAGCCAACCTGAAAGAATGTCTACACATACATACATGTACATGTTCATGTACAGTATTTATATACAGCCAGCCTCACTTTTTAATCCAGCTTACATGTAGCACACCATTAGCAGACTCTCAAACACCGGGTCTTTCAAACATGATGGGTACAGCGCATCATAAATTTTTATTCAATTGTACATGTAATTGTAAAATTTGTATTCCATTCCTGTAGCTATGTACATGTACGCGTACTGTATGGACTGGTACATTTTTATGGGAATTCCTTTTATACTGCCTGTAGATGTTTCAATTTTTTTTTTAATTTTACGGCATTGTAAAACCCACCCTCAACTCAGCCACTGGGTTGTAACCTCGAAGTAGCAGTATAATAAACCATAAAACTATAATAACTACATGTATGTACCGGTAAGTTGCCTGTTCACTCTTGGGCAGAAAACAGAAATGTTCTGGTCCCTGTTACATGACATCTAATAGCGGGGTACAGTAGGTACATGTGTACTGCACATGCTGTCGATACGAAAATCTAAGTCGCCCAAGTCCTGGTTAAAAAGAACTCGGAAAAGGTTTTGTGGCAACAACGTTGTATGAAATGAAATGAACACCCCTTTGAAGGATACAAGCTGGGTGCATTTTAAAATCTTTCAGCACTACTGTACATACACTGTATACATTCAGACTGAAATCTTTATGTCTCTTGCCATACATGTATTTTTAGGGGAATTTCTTATTTTTACGTCTGCCCACAATTTTCGCTTGGAAAGCTTTAACAGTGTCAAAATACATGTAGGGTACACCTGTTAGAGAAACAGGTGGCAAATATCATTCCCTCTTAGCCCACATTGAAACATTTGTAATGTGATTGATACAGGTAACTAGTTCTCTCAACCTCTGAAGAGGTCTCCACCATCCAACAAAGTACAAGTATTTTCACAGTGTCTTAGAAAAGGAAAGCCATTTGATATCGATGCATGCAAATTGGTCAAAAGCTTTCCTGTTTCCCCTCAAGAACTGGCTTTATATCTGCATCCCTAATGGTGTGATGAGATAAGAACATTTTTACAAACTGCAGAAATGTGATCCTGTTGTTTTTCCCAGTATTTTCAAAAGAAGCTGGATTCCTGGGGGTTTCCCCATGCCTCTGAACAAGAACAAAAGGCTCTGTCACAAAACAGTCGGGCCCCCCTTAAAAAACAAAATTTTGTAACATGTTATCTCAGCTTTCAGATTCCAGTCTCTGGAGGTGTTGTTTGTTTCCTTTCAAACTCCATCGTTGTAACATCCCCTTTTGCTCTCCTAGAATCACTGGCGGTGGTGGTGATTTCCTTCCCGGTCACATGACCCAGCAGTCCCTTCCATCCATATTTGGCTGGGCAAAATGAAAAATACTTCCTAGGGATGCAACGGGTCACAAAAATGAGGTCTGCGAGTCATCACCGGTGAAAACGACTTACAAATTTAAAGAGGCATTATCATCATGGATTTCAATATGGAAGAGGAAATGGCCCGTTTTTATTTGGAGATTTCAGTTGTCTGTAGTCTTGTAGTTTGTGTGAATTCAAACTACATGTACATGTAGGGCTGAGTCAGTTTGAATACATGTAATTCATTTTTTGAATATTCGACCTTCAATAAGCCACTTGCAATTCAAATTTGAATAAAATTTGGTACACTGTGTAATCTGATTGCATAGAAACATAACAATTTAATTTCCCCAGACTAAAGACACTGTTTCTACACCTCGTGATTCAGGGCAAGCTTTTGCATAGCGACCACCATCCCTGGAATGGACTGGTTCCTTCTTATCCATTCAGAACAGTGTATTGTTGCAAGGCATCTCTTACGTACCGTAACTAAGCAAAAGCTTGCCCCTGAATCACAAGATACATGTATAGCAACTGTGGTTGTAGTGTGGAGAATTCTAGTTGTTATGTTCACATGAATGAACTCAGTGTACCAGATTTTATTCAAATTTAACTCGCAAATGGCTTATTGTTGTACCAACCGGCAGATGGTTGCTGAACAACGTATCTATACATGTATACAAAATCATTTGCAATAATGCAAAATTGTGCATTATAATCACCATATACCGGTACATACATGTACATGTAGAGTATATGTACGTGTGCATGTATATTTTATAGGTCCCTCAAGAATACATGGATTCCATTGAAATGATGAAAATGAGCTATTGTACTGGTAAGATAAGACCATGATTTCATTGGCATTGACATTTTATCCTTTGGGGAAAAGGGAATTTTGTGTTGTTGAGGGGTTGGCCATACTGGGTAGTTGCCTATCAGTTACGTTGTATCCTGTAGATCCTGGAGCAGCTTGCTGTAATTAGATCACAGTTGTCTTCAGTAACGTACAAATTAAAATACAGTTGATTATTATTCAAGTGTTATACTGGTACATAAGTGGACGTTGCTTGTGATTTTGACATTTTCCCCCAACTTTCGGAGCATGGTCCAACAAATACCACGTCCGAAGTTTTAAGAGAAGGGGGAAGGTTTGTGGCATGGAAGAAAGTTGACACGGTGGTGTCATTTTTGTGAAAAGTTTGCTTATCGGGTTTCTGTAGAGGACCAATTTCAATGCAGAAGTTCATCGAGGTCGTCAAACTCTTCACAGAGCATTCCCGGTAGAGATGTTTTGAAGGAACTTAAGTCAGTGCTTTCTTGTACTTTGTTTTTGCATAGTACTCCGCCCATATCCAGGAAATGTAAGTGTGTCACTGTATAAACAAAACAATGTTTGCATTGGTGTATAACGCAAGTTCTATGGAGCTGTTTTCTTTGATCAGACAAGATCTCTAGCTTCGGAAGAACTTTTTCTAGGAGAGCAATGCATTTGTGCCCATACCAGTCGGTACACGTAATGCTGAGGCATGTCCCTCGTCTCTTGACGTGCACATGAACCGAATGGAAGCTTTTTCTTAACTCAGGTGTGAACTTTCTGCCCCAATTTCACTTTCCCCTAATTTTCTGATGGCCTTTTTTTTTCTGCTAATAATACACGTACATGTACAACCGGGATATTGACACCATTGTTTACCAATCGTATCAGGTGTTCAGCCAGCCACAATCACGCTAGTGCCAATCAGGAAAAAGGAAATTTCCTTGTTGGATTGGGGAGAAGACATGCCTGGTTGACCGCTAGAACTTGTATCAAATCAATAAAAGGGAAAAACATTGTTTCTTTGGTTTGTGGTCGGAAAATGAAGGCATTTCTTGTGGAGGATGTTATGAAAGCACTAATCCTAAAGATAATCATATCTAATTATGGGCAAAGTCATTGACCATTTTGTGGTTCTTAATAACTTTGATTTTTGTTTTTAGTGTTGTTTGTTTGGATAAAGCAAAATTATTTCAAAAGAAGATACATGTATCCTACAGAGAAACTCCCTTCAGGAATTAAGCAAGATATTGGTTATGGCCCTTCCCATGCTCTAAAAACAAACAAGTTGGAAATCACCAACTTAAGGCTTTTAAAGGGAATCTTGCAAAATTCAAGAGGGCCCCTCAACATGTTAAACCCACATTACAGGTGTATGTTTTTTTACGGCAGAGTGTTAAACTGAGGGCTACTAGTATGCACGGCAAAGCTCAGTTTGCTCTTTGTAATGCAAATGAAAATCACGGGGGGAAAAACAGCATTAAAACTGATTTTTTTGGGATCCAGTCACTGACTGTTAAAACGTGAAAGTGTATTAGTTCCATGATACTGCTAGCTTCAGTGAATGTTTGTGTTCAAATCAAGCCTCTTATTTTAGCGTTAAGACACAAATTGTTTGGTTGTCATTCCTGTCATGTACACCTACATGTAGCTTCGTGATTGTGAATCACAGTACTCTTCGACTTTGCTGACCTTAGCTCTTGTCAGAAAAACGAGGCATTAGCAATCATTCCCTTTAAAGTTGCCATCATGCAATTTTGATGGGGCTGCTCTTTGGTCAAATCAATGCTGATGTCGGGGATTAGGCATTGAAGATCCGGCTATTACTTATAGTTTTACCAACAACACAGAGAGGAAAGGCCATTAGTGCACATGGCAAGGTACCGCAAATTTTTTTTCCCATTTTTTTTTCATTAATTAGGAGAGATGTGATGGATACAATTTTATGTGTGTCCAATCTTGGATGATTCTGAAAGCATTACAGATTGGTGCTTGACTTATGTGTACATGTACATAGGTTCTCCAAAGAGGGATGGTGCATTCAGCATTTTACATAAATAATAACTTCACTTTAGCAAAGACAGATGTGAAACACAGTCAATTTAATCATGCCGTTTTCATTCTGTATCATATCATTTTCAACTCATTTTAATAATTTTTTTACATGTATGTTATGTTTTGCTGCGTGCATAATTCATGTGAGGATTCGTTTGATTTCGTCACTTGAATATTACTGAAAATCTTTCCAGTCATAAACTACATGCAGCGTATTATTCGGACCAGTAGAATCAATTTGTAATCATTTTTAATTTTTTTTTTCAAAGGATTTTTATTTCACAAGTGAAAGACATCCCTTGAAGCACTGTGACCTCTTCTTTCAGAAATCCTCCAATTCAAGCATTTATTTCAAACGTGTCCAACCCTGCAACCTGGGCATCGTAGCCACCGGTGGAAATTAATTTTCCAGCCCTATAATTGTTAATCATTTGTCAAAAAAGTGGAATTCCCTTATCGTCGTCATTCTTCAAGTGTGGAATTTGTTCGTGTCTCCAAGCACCTAACGTTGACATCTCCCCACACAGTCAAGCCATTCATAATTCAGCAAATCGCCTTTGGCCAAGGGCCCTTTTGTGAAAACACCACGACGAGGAGAGTGCCCTCTCTGCATAAACTCTGCAGGCCCCCCCCGGGACGCTTGACGGGGGTAGGCAATACAGGGGAACTTGCGGGTGGACGGACGGCTCGACCCTGCTCGGGTCTTTGCAAGTCGCTTCTCTGTATCCAATCCCCTCAAACAAACAGGGCTCGAGTGCGGCACGGCTAATTCACCGGCGTTCAAGCACTCCCTCTTGTCTTAGGCACAGCTCCTGCATTCACATGGCCCTGCCTATAGCCTCATTCGGACCCCCCCTCCCACCCTTCCATATTACCACAATTCCCCGATGGTATCTTCATGCACCGCAGTCTTGTTTTCCTTTCCCGCGTGAAGGAACATTTTTTTTTTTATTGCATCTTTTCTCAGACCGAGGCGTCATGTGCAAATTAGCTATCTTGTGGACGAATCGACACACGATCCCTTTTCCAAAGAAAATGGGTCGGTAAAAAGCGGTAGGAGATGTACACAAATTTATGTCCGTGCACGTATATATATACATAACAAATTGAGGCATGTTTATTTTTGAGAACCACACATGGCCGTCTCGGTGTCGAGGGACTCTCCAGCTCAGAATTAAAATTTAGATGAGAAAATTCTATAACACGTATTATTCAAACAATGTGTGTTTATGTTAAATACCTCATATTCCTAAGAGGAAAAAAGTTGGAATGTTCACAGTTGTGACCCCCGGGGTGTGTGTCAAGACACCTTAAAATTTGAGGATTCAGGACTGTAAGTACATAAGTGCAATGTATTTTGTAACTTTTTTGGGCAAGTGAATATCCGGAGGGATTTAAGGCAGGTTGATATACACATGATGGCATTGAACTTTCTGTAGGATGTTGTCTCTTTAAAGATGCACAACTCTTCTCTCCAAGGTTGATGAAATCAGAAAACAGTTTGATGTGTCACAAGCGTCAAAATTTTGCTCAGCCATAGGGCATTTTGATAGCCCCATTCTGTCATTGATGGCAATGCCAACGTGTGGCACAGAAGTCATTTTGGGACAGCGTCTGCCTGACAAATTTCATTTTGCAAGGGGGAGGGGGGGCATTGAGTCTGGGGCAAAATACCGACACAGAGAGATAGAGAGAGAGAGAGGCGTTGAGGAATGTCGCTGGAAAAATTTGGCTTCTGTCGCTGAACTTCAAAGAGGGCCAAGGGGCATTTAGATAGCCTGATTTCTGCTGATTAGGGCTTGGTGGCAGCGCAGATACCTGGCCGGTCACTGTTGTCAGTGTTAATTTCTGCCCGACTCGGAGTCGGTCCCAGCAACAGGCTCGGACAAGAACCAGTTCACCGAATGGTGCTGCTAGCGAGTTTCACGAGAGTACAGATGCTTACAAACAGACTACACGTAGGACCAAGAAACTTGGAGAAGTCATGCACATGCATGTATGTGGCCGTTACTTGTGATAGTAGAAATGCTTTTGAAATGTCCTGTAACTGTTGGAAAGTACACTTATCCTGAAGTACATGTACATGTAATTGAATAAATTGAAAACGACAGAATTTTAGAAAGAGTTGAGGGTTTTTTCTCTTGTATGAAAGAATTTGAACTGCCACAGTTGAAAAAAAAATAATAATTTTGTCATAGTGCCTGTGCAGTCTTTAGAATAAGTTTACTCTTGAGCTCGAAGGGGGACACATTTGACTGATCAGTACAACTTTGAAACGCTTTGTGTCATCCAACTGTGAGCACCTTTCTTGTATTGAAGCAGCACTGCTTCTGTTCCAACTCTCATGTTCTGTCACAGCTGAGAACAGAAAGAGAAATATATAGACAACCCTGGAGTCGAAGACGGAGACGAAGCAGAGATACATGTACATGTAGTTTGGGGCAAGGGATATGGCCCTGTTGGGAGAAAGTGAAAGAGTGTGTCCAATTTCAGATGGAATTCTCTGGTATTTCACATGGCCGGCTTCAACAGCAACCCCCCCACCCCTTTCCCCTCTGGTTGGCGTGGATGGTGCGGGGAGGGTGTTTTTGAAAGCGAGGAGAGCAGGACTCGGATTTCGAAATCCCCCCCCCCATGTCCGAGGCTCCCATCAAGCCACTTCATGGCCTTTTTTTTTTTTTTTGGGTGCAGCTTTGTAACCCCGGCTCCAAGATCGTGAGGAAATTGGGTCTCTTTGCTGTTCCTGGGGGCTTACGTATTGTACCAGTCTGGGCGGTACCGCTGTCAAGTGCGGGTGGGTACCGGCGATGACCGATTGTGATACCGCCCTACTGCCAGAGGAGTCTCCATCGATACGACTTTGATGTCATTTCGCCCCACACGTTTCCTCTTCTCTTTTACCCTGATTTTTATTTCCCCTCCCCCCTTGCTTGTTGTGTTACAAAATAAGCCGCTGGGTATCAGGTTTTCGATGGGTGGCATATTTTAACAAGGAAATACTTACAAATGGCAAGGCGGCAAGGCAACAGCAGGTTGATAACGACAACTACCAGTAATTACCATCCATTACAGGAACATGCACTGCCGCTTTGCTGGGTTTACAAGCAAGTGGTTTTACTATTTTTGTTGAACACATCCTCGTTATTGGAAGTTGCTGTTGAATGTGGACTCTGCTTTGCAGTTCTTGCTGGTGATGCTGTCTTGCTTCCATTTACATATCTACTTGATCCGTCTAATGGACGGATCAAAATCTGGAAGTGAATATCATCCTATGCACACACCACATTACACTACATTACATGTGCATGTGCAAGCACATGGGTGTTTGGATACACGGGTAGCTGTCTAAGGCTTTTGCAGGAAATTTGCCAAAAATGAGGTTAAAGAATTCATGTACAGCGTTTGCAAGACCCACAGTTTGTTTTAGAAACAAGATGGGTCATTTTGGAAGAATACGAACCCAGTCCCATCCTGCCTTTGGCCGTTGTACTTTTAATCACGGCCTTAACCCAATAAAGCGAAATGGCAGGAAGATGGATGGCTCAGTACAAGCAAGGCCCCCCCTCCCTTGCCTGTCGATTCGTCCCGGCTTGATCCCCCCTGTTGGCTGGGGCCCACAGGAAACGCCCAAGTTGTCCAACTTTTCCTGTTCTGCATCTGGGGAAGATTGATCGCCTCTATTAATCAATGGGCATATAGGATTAAGGGGCCGGCAGATTTCGTCCCCAATGCACCAAATATCCGTGACTTGTTCCTGCCTCCTGCTCCCTTTGTTTACTCTGATGTGTTAGCTTACATACGTTGCCTGCGTTAGATCTGGGATGTACGGTCATGCTCGTTCATCCATCTGCTGGTTTTTTTTGTCAGCCTCCCGAATGAGTTCCATACTAGCTGCAGAGTAACAGCAAAGCACCCTTTTTAGGTCAGAGCCGTTCTCTTTGGATCCCTTGCGTGTATTTTTTTCAAATTAAAAATTTATTGGATGCTACAGAAGTTATTACAAATACCTGTATTCAGAGCAGAAGCAAGGGAAATGTGGAAATAAAGGATGTAGAAACTCTGAAAAGAAACTGGAATTCTGAAAGTTTCTTTAATGATCGTGGTTCCAGGTATTTTAGTAACAGTTGTTAATAGCATAGAGACGCCGTAGCCAAGTCCTTGACACACACCACACTTAAAGTGTCAGTGGAGGATTTAAAACAAAAAACCTACAAAAGAGATTATTTAAAAAACTATACTGTAAGTTGAAGGAAAAACAAAACCCCGGATAGAAATGAAAGGGGGAAGCACCCTTAGATTCCAGGAGATGATGAAAATCCAAGCCATATGTTGGCCCCAGGATGAGTTGACCCCGGGTCGCTCAGGCCAGGGATGAAGGTCTCTCCCTGCCCTCCTCTTGGCCCCCGCATCAGAGCACACAAGAAGCCCGCTGAATGTTGTGAGCCATCAACGACAACTGCCTCTCATTTTTCACTGAGCAATAACATTATTGACTTTTTACATTTGATGTGTGGCTTTGCGCTGGTTCAGGCACCGAAGATAAAAATGTATGGATTACCGTCAGTGTGTTTTTATATATATCATTAAATTCCACATTGTTAGGCATAGTGCCAGAGATTAATTGATAAAATTCTTGACCGCGAGGTTATATTCTAAGGCAGAAATAGTCTATCTTGTACATGTGATGGGGCAGTAGTAAACGTGTCGTCTGATGGATTAGAACTTGACCTCGTCCGAATTTTACCTTGGGCCCTTGTCCCCTCCCCCCCCACAGAAGATTCAGGTACATGTATGTGAACTGCAGCGGTACCATCCCAGCACACATGCAGATATACCTGTCCTCCTTTCCCGGACATCATCCATGGGGAGAGACCCTTTGATATTGCAACATACTGAGTGCCTGTGCCTGTGGAGATGCTGTGGGTTTTGTGCACATTCCAACGAAAAATGTGCCATGAAAATCGAGCAGTTTTCTTAAACCTTTGGGTATTTGGCTGCATACGGAGCAAAGACGAGCAGTAGGAAGAATGAACCCCACAAGCCAATCTTGCACCTGTGGGGAAGAAATCTTGTTTTCCACTGGGATGATGCCGTGTTGTTTGCGATAGCATAAGAGAACGAATGGAAGGGAACTTTAGACCAATACGTGTACATGCCATGGGGGCTCCTGATATTAAACCGCACACCGTATTTGCGTGTGCACATGTAGTGTGGCCTCACCACCCTGTGAACTGGTCCAGCAAGGAGTCTATTCAATTCCCTTATCTTTGCTCTGATTTCTCTTCCCCATTCCCCACCCCTTCTGTCAGCCAGCCTCTTAAGCTGTCACTCACTTGTGTCATCGTTCAGGTTGCATCAATCACATTAAAACCCAATCCCTTCAAATACAGTGGGTCTTTCAGTGGGGGCTCTGAATAGAGTCTGCTGCTGTGCCCACGCTCTGCGCAAGACTCTTGCCTTTAAAGGTGCTCGACGTCGTGACAGGGTTGTAGTTGAGATGTTTAAAGGAGCAACCGCAACTGGTTTTTTACAGTTGAAAAAAAAAGTACCGATTGAAATGATTTGCTCTGGATTGCACCTTGAAAATGGTGTGTGAATAGTTGGAATCCAGATACATGTATGTCTTCATTCATAATGATGGCCAAATAATCGGGAGCTGAGGTTTTGGCAGCATCCCTTTGCAAGGGAGGTTTTAACTGAAACTAGACATTTGATTTGCTTTGATTACTGGAGGGTGTTTAGTATTGGAAAGAAGAGCCATCATCTGGAAAATGTCCCTAAAAACTGCTCTGAAAAAGTCATGTGTTGTAATTGTTGTTTTTCTTGAGCAGTGTCATCTCTGATTGCGGTTTCTCGGCCATCTGTGAACTTCTGTTTGTTTGGTGGGTTACTTGCTTTTGGGGGGGGGGTAATCACATTCTGTAAGGTCTGTACATGTCTATTTTAAAACATTCATGTACGTGCAACATTCCTGGATTGCTGGAAAATGTGCCTCGGTATTTGTGCCAGGTAGGCTTCTGAATTATCCACAATGTGGGTAGCCAGTGATTCATTCTCCACACTGAAACTTTCCAAGGTGACTCAAAGTTCATCATGTGGGGTGATAGGGCTAGGCTCTACTCGCAGGAATCCCACCAAATGCCTGCCCCCTTCCCCCTTGATAGTCACAGAGCCAAATTCTGTGAAGGAAAGGTTTGTGTTCACAGAGAATAAATTTCCCCTTCCAGTTTAGTCTCCATCAGGCATTCTCTTCCACATCCAAATTTCCCCCCTTCCCTCCATCACCACGTCCCAATTTCCAAAGTCACAGGAATCACCACCCAGGACTTTCTTTTATTTCCTCACTTCCAGCTCCTGGTGTCAAATCACTCTTGACCCTCGTTCTGAAATTCGACAAGAGCCAAATGCAAATTTCTAACCTCATCATCTTAGCATCATGACTAATCCCTATCAGATTACCGTGTCGGAACATTATAATCATGCTATCCATAGCCACCATGTACAATACATGAAGGTGTATACACGTTCATGTACGCGTGTGCATGCGTGCATCTTATGAAATGTAATGTTTTGGTGTTTCAGTGTCTTTCATCCCTCATAAGTTGTTTGTGTCATCTCATTTTCTGTATGTTCACTTTTGGTTTGCTTTAGTTTATGAAATACTTAAGATTGTTTTGACAACTTAATTTATGAAATTCCAACCCTGGAAAATGAAAATGTGAAATTGTCCTGGAATGAATCAGTGATATCATACAGAAGCTTCACCGGTTTTCTCTTCAGCTGCAATTGACTTTGGACATTGTCCAGTGTCCAGTGAGATCAGCTTTGCTTCAACTTTTAGAAGCTACGCGTAATGAAGATTTTGTGAGTGAAATTTCCCATCTGGTATCGTGATTTGTAAAATGACGCCGAACTGAAAATTTCATTCGTTATCAGTCTTGTCTTGGCTCCTTGTTTTGGCGGGCTGTTTCCGTGAAGTGATTTTGATGTCTGGTCTTGAATGACTCTCTGTGTATGGGTAGGATGGTCACCGGAGAGCACCAGCGCCTTTAAAAATTGGTCGGAATTGATTGAGAAACGGAGCCCCTTTAATGAGTGAGTGTTGCAGGGGGATATCACCATGATGGCGCCCGCTCTCTCAGCCCAAACACCTCAATAAGTCCCCGCTCCTAATTGGATGAGTGACTAGGATAATCACAACAAGCCTGAGAGTGCTTGTATGTTCTTGGCATTAAATCCCCGGCACTAACTCGCACTGACAGGCGGACGGGGGTCTCTGTCCTACATTATAAGATGGGGGGGGCCAGATAGTTCAGGGCGAATTACCTGCCCATTACGCACTCCAGCAAAAGGTTGAAAGGAGGGGGGGTTGGCTGGTGCCTTACAATTATAGCGGCTCTCTGCCGACGGAAATCAGGCTTTGGCCCTTTCTTGTTGATGACATGTCAAACGTGTTGTGGTTATTTGTAACGGACTTTGATTTAATAACATTTGTGCAAATGAACAGCCCCTTGGACTTAAATAGCATTACAGTGAATGCATGTACATGTGTACCTGCCACATTTATTTGACAAATATTTGCTTATTCTTGAAGTTTGCTTAATCATTTCAAAGATGTGTTTACTTGGCTAAAAAATAGGGTTTCTTTTCGATGTACTGCACATGTACTGCATATACCGTACTGTATGCACTTTATTCAAAGTCTGTCATAAAACTCTTTGATGTTACGCCCCACTCAAAATCATTAGCATAAGAAAAAAAATTGGGAAAGAAAGAAAGTGGGCAAAAATTGTTAAGCCCAAAAGCAAACGATGGAACGTCACTTCTGGCTATGGGCCGGGCTGTTCTTGCCCTCCTCCCTCCCTCCTAGAAAGGGGGAGATGGAAAGCGTTGAACTTGGTTGACCCAGAATTAGCGGGCCGACCGCCGCTCATTATGCTCCACCCATTGTGCTCGTGCCAGATTGGTCCTTTTGCCCGCAGCTATGGATAGCCCGCAGGAGCACTAGGGCTGAGTGCCCAGACCGGGCCAGAACAGTCGTTATCTTAGCAAATTTCTGATTAGGGAGAGTAGGCCCCTTTGTAATTCATCCGCACCTCGACCATGCATGGTTTGAATCTCCACTTTTACTCCCTGCCCCTTCAAAAATTTGCATCATAATTTGCAGCATTGCTGATTTGTGGAATCAAGTGAAAACAAAAGGACACATCTGATGTATTCGTTTAATATGCACAGAATATTTATGTGTAGCCACCACATTCGAATCAACAATATATATTACATTCTTCCAACTGACATATTTGAAATAATACTAGTCCAAGTGCAATTTCATGCAAAAGTGGCATTTTAGTCATGTTTTTACCGACTGAAGATAAATTATACATGTACATTGTTGATTTCCACAACCCGGTTTTGTAAAGTTGCTTTTTGTCAGTGAATTATTCTCAAACAAGGTGGGCAACAGCCCCAACATTTCCTGAGGTTAAAGGCCAAATTTGGAATGGCTCACCTTCTTTGTTTGGTGCCAAATGCAACTTTTTTACTCTCACACCAATAAATCAGCTGAATGTACTTGATCGTGTAGGTTATATTCAGAGTTGGTAATAACTACATACATGTATCTTCTCCGCTCAATCCTGAAACAATCATTCCCTGTGTGACAGTGCAGTTTTGCTTATGTACACGTATGTAATTCTACCCTTCCCTTGTTTGTCCACATTGTATATGGGTAATTCCAGAAATTAGGGGTCCATTTTTTTGTGGGTCCCTGTCACATCTGACATATGATTTTGTAAGTTCAGAACACATTTCTAATTTCCAAGAGTGATGAATTAATGCAAGTGACCTGCCAAACAAATAGTAATAGTTTGAAATCAATTCCGGTGATAATTCCATGTCAGATTACAAAGGTCAGATGTAACAGGGACACAAAAATGTCACACTTTTTTTGGACCCCGGTTATCTGGAATTACCCATATGGCATTACAGCCAACTGTCATAAAGTTCCACCGACCCTTTGACTTCACTCCAAGGCCTTATCCCCGATAAATCTTCTCAGCTGGGCTTATCAATGGACCAGATATCATCTAGATGCCTCATTTCAGCCCACCACATGCATGCTGTCAGTAACAGAGGTACTGCACATGTACACAATCTCCCGCACTGTAGTCGTGGGCACATACATGTACACTCACCATTTCACCTGTTTTGTGGGGACCAAAAATGTTGTGGGGACTCAGAAATATTCCCACAATTCAGTTCAAAATTCCCTAACAAAAGAACTTGTCCCCTGGACACAGTGAATGCCTACATTGTACATGTACCCACGGAAGATAACATTCTCCAACATCATCAGCCGACACTAATTTTTGCCTAGCAGACCATACATGTACAGTATACATGATGCATATGTGCGATTTATGCAACATGTATGTACAAAGCACAGGTGCATGTACATTTGTACAATGTACATGCACCTGTAGCTTTATGTAGATAAATGGTGCACATTTCACTGTAAATGAGTAAATATACAGCACTGAATGCACAGTTTATTTTGCCGTCTTGAATGGTTCTTTCAATCTTACAAGATTCAGCTTTCCCATTTTAACATACATGTATGTTTGCACATACCATTACACAGTCTGTACACCGTATGTACATTTAACTATCCAGACCAAATAAATAAAAAGTGCTACCGTTCACGTACATGCACATTTTTTCAATATATAAATGTCCAATATGTGTAATAGAGATTAGTTTCAGCGAGACCTTGTACATGTACAGTATATATACATGCACATTTGTTCAAAGAAGAAAACATGAGATGAAATTAGTATGTGCATGTATACCTACGTATATGGGTACCGGTACCTGCATTGTATTTGAAATTAAGCGTAACTGGACACCAGTTTCAAAATCATCTGTCAACCTTGTGAAAGGTACAGGTACCTTACATTACATTAGCTTATAAATTCCTGTAATATTTGAATATGTGTTTTCAAAGAGGTTATTAGAAATTGGTTTTAAAATTTGAAAAGGTTTGTATGGAACACATTGGCAGTCAATTATGAATGATAATTTACCCAATGACCACTTTCCATCATCTTCATCGGTCACAAGTCCTGCTTGGTCGTACTCGGGCCATTTTGCCGAACGAAGCCCATCAATTTACTCTGACACCTCCACAGAGCATGGGGAGCCCCAGTGCGACACCTAGGATCTGCCAGGCCGTCTGTGAGTGATTTTTTTTTTTCTTTTTTTTTCCTCCCGGGGAGCAAGCATCTCGAGACGTTCAGGCCAAACCCCGGAGCTCATCGGCCGCATCAGCCAGCTCCCAAGCAACCTTCTCTCCTTGGCATTTATCAGTATTTGGGCGACTCGCCGTGCTGTTTGCAAATCTCACCCGTCGCTGTGACTGCACTTTTTTTTTTTCTTCCTCTCTCACCCTGTCCTACTGTACCTCCCCCACAGAACCCCTTCCTCCACCGTGAGGAAACCGGGAAAAAATAGGGGCAGATCATGTGTTGATTCTGTGGCCGATTGTAACATGTATCTCTCAGTGTAGTGCACAAGTGACACCTGGCATGTGTATCAGGCGGTTCACTTAGCGCTGGACTTATTCGGGCTATTCAGTAACATTGACTATTGAGGCTGTATGGGGCCGCGGTCTATAGGGGACGGAGAGTAAACACCGAGCAGTCTCTCTCTCTCTCTGCCTGCTGGAGTCTTTGTCGCACGGTGTGCAGTAGATCCCACCGTCGGGCTTCACAATCCCCCCTCTCTCTCTTCTTGCAGTACACGGTGTCCCGCCATTTCAGCTCTTTTTTTAATCCGTTGCGGGCGCGAGTTCGCTTTGCGGTGGAAGGGGGGGAAGACTGTGTGCCGAGCGGACTGAGTACCCTTCTCGGACAGATCAGCGATGTACACCAATACGTGCGCATGCTGTCCATATCCGTCAGGTCCGTATGTAAGCGTGGTAAGTACCCATTGCCTTTAAAGACACTGTCGATCTGTGCCGGGGTCCGGTGAGCTATACCATTCCCGGCAAATGGCTCTGTGGGATTTTACTGTCTCTCCATTGAAAGCCACTGTTTGCTATGAACACCACTATTTATACTGTCTTGGCTTTTCAAAAGGTCTTCAGCGTGAGCCTTCTCATCAAATATGAATGATTAGATCATAGATTTGTGTACTGAGTTAGTCATTTCCATTGAAGTCCATCTAGGATTCTGTTAATTTGAGCTTCATGTATGAATACATGATACTGCATACATTTTCCATGTTTTCCTATCATAAAAGATTCATGTATTTATTCAGATGTTTTAGAGTGTATCTGTGTTACAGTGTATATTGTTTCAATGTTATACAGTTCATGCAAAATATTTACAAATATAGCGTATAGCGTATAGAATCCTAAACAGCAAATCGGAAAAGATCTGTGCATTTGTGCAAATTGCTGTTAATGTTTAATTAAGGTTTTTACGTTACATTCTTCTGGGAAATTTTTCAAATTTTGACATTTTGTCTTTGAAAACTCACTAGATGAAAAACTGAGGAATCTGCTTCATTCATTGGAAGACCACAATCGTTCTATCTCACTTTGAATCGCCATGAATAGTGTAGTAATACATGTATTTGTGTTTCACTTGAAGTGTGAAATGACTAGTTTTAATCCGTTGAATCCTCTGAATGTATTTTAAATTCAGAGAGTTCAGTGATTGTGGTGTTTTCCTTTACCTGTTGGCCAAGAACACCTCAATTCAAATGTGAGAGGGTTCAGTTTACCCTTTGACAGTCACACTTTTGTTATTGTGCAGGGCCGTTTGCCCAAAGGATTTCCTAAATAAGGGGAAATATTGTGCCTCTTTTAAATACCCTTATTTGGTACAAATGGTGCATTGCTTGAGAGCTGTGTCACCCGAAGTGTACAGTATGCATGATGAAATTTGAAAAAACTTGAGCGACTTGGTGGAACCGTTTTGCGGCCATTTTTGTATCAGTGCTGTGGAGATTCTACCGTACCTGTAGTTCCTGTCTCTTGTTTCTACTTTGGTTACCAGGGGCTGACAGAGTATAGTTACTCCATATTTACTGGAACCAATCAAGATATTATTGTGTGTTTTTTTCATGTTGTTTACTTGTTTGTATGTTCAGTTTGGTTCTGGATGTACATATCATTGCTGCTTATAATCTCTTAATTATTGTTTTCATCAAAACCTAAACTGTTACATAACAGAGATGTTTGGGATGAGATTAAAGTTAAATTAACCATGTTCACTGTTTACTGTACATGTACATTGCTGAGGTACATGTACATGTATCTCGGGTTTAGACATTTTTGAGAAGATCAGATGTTCCCAGAACATCGTTGTCAGTTGTTTCATTGTGTTGTCATCATTTCATGCATAGAATGATACAGAAAGTCTGAAGTTTCATGTTTTGTACATGTAAGTCAATTAATATAGGCCATGCAGAACTGTGAATGGTGTTTGAAAATCTGTCACCTGCAGTAGAGTGTAATTTTGGAAAAAAATTTGCCCGGCAGTCTTTTTTTTCCTGGCCATTTGTTTGCTGTAACGCTCGACTGGTCACCAAGCGAAATCACAGAATCCTTCGTACGTGGCCAGCAGAAAAACACATGCTCGGCGGATGCCATCGGTGAGGTGGATCGAGCCCAGGTCAGCAGTACCCTCCCCGAGATTCCACCTCCAAGGCTGCGCGCGCTGACTCGCCAAATTACCATTGTCAGAGACAATTTAGCGACTGATCAGTCGTGCAAGCACATGGTAACATCTGCCGTGGCTTGACCTCGTTTTTCCCCTTCCTTCTTCTTGTTTGTTCCTGGAGCATTTCAAATAGACAAAATACTTCATAACCATCCCCTGATACTTATTGTTCTGACCTAGATTCTACCCTGAATCATTTTGTCAATATCCTTTTCGAGGACCCAGGAGTTAATATTTTGAGGCCTCTCTCTTTAGCAGGGGAAAGAAATTGTCAAGAGCGAATGGTTTTATGTGATGTACTCATGCATCGTGATGACTATTGAGTCTCACTCACATGACAAAATAACATCAATAATTGTCAAACAAATCCTGCATTCTATATTTGCACCTGTGTCCACGTAAAGATGTCAACAAATATTAAACAAAACAATTGACAGCTTTTAAAAAAGAATTTCAAAATGCAAATGTTGCTTGCAAATGTACTTACATGTACATGTACATGTCTTAGCTGTACATACGCACCGGTATTAGTACTCACCTTTTAAATTTGGATAAATGAAATTCAATTCAGTGAATGAATAAATAATGTTTCCGTCACGTTCTTTGGGTTGGAGTTCGGGCTGAATGGTATGTCATGAGTCATAGCCACTGACTACGACTCAAAAGACATAGAACGAACCAGGACAGACACTGAAGCTGGGTTTTGTCTTTTGACAATGAAATAGAGATCCTCATTATAGGCCCCTGCTTGGTTCAAGTTTTGGTGAAAGTCACACATTCTTTGCTCATTTACGTTCAGTATGGAAAAAAATCCCAAAAGTCATTGTTGAAGCCACGGCATCGTTGTCAGCATCATGGCTTTTTTGGATTTTCAAATGGGTAACATTTGTAGAAATCACACAGAGACTGGGAAATACGCATTTACTACTGTACATGTACATCTACATTGAAATACATGTGCACATGTACATGTACAATACTGCATGTTGCTGTATGAACATGTATCGCAGTACAGGTATCTTGATTTGCACAACTCTACACTGACTGGTTTTCATGTAAACATGATACACAGGTGCAGTGTACATGTAGGCCTACCTGTACATGTATGCATGTGTACATGTACATGTACATGTGCTGTACATACATGTAGTAGCTTTCTGAATTGCACAGGACTGGACAGTACAGACTGTTACCATCCACATGTTCACGTAATTAGGACATTTGAAGTACCGTGTATTGCAGTGGTTTGTTCAGTGTGCAGGTTTGTTCATATATTTTTGTTGCTCCAGCTGAGCTCGGGCCAATTTCATAGAGCTGCTTAAGCACAAAATCTGCTTAAGCATGGAAAAAACCTTGCTTGACAAATCAGGTTACCAGCCCAAAACTCCATGTGATGTACATGTATATTGTTTTGGAATGGTATTCAACTGTCTTTTGGTTAGCACGACAATCACATAGATTTTGAGCTGGTAACCTTTGATTTTTAAGGAAGGTGTTTTGCACTTAAGCAAATTTTGCAAATTTTGTGTTTAAGCAGAAAATTGGCCCCAACTCAGTGAGTGTGTCATAAAGGTGACACACCCAGTAGCTAAGTAATCAGAGATGCTTATTGTAAGGTGGTTTGTACCATTGTATCCACTTGTAAAAAAGAAATGTACAGGTGTATTGACGAGTTGGATATATGGAAGGTTATGTTGCATTGCATATTGGTCCATCCACCATGCCCACACGGGCGGGCGTGAGTGAACTTCACGGGTCGAGTGTTTGAGGGAGTGTTTCCGTGCGCTCCGTGGAAGTTAATGAGTCTTTTGTGTCTCGTTTGGATATTTTGCTCCCTGGCTCTTCTGGGTTTTCTTCAGTTCTCTGGGTTCCGCCCTTCCCTCCCCTTTCCAACCCCCCTCCCCAAAAAACCCTGTCACTGTTTTCCCTGACACAGATACCGTCCAGAGTCAACATTGAGGAAATATGCCAGCGTCGTCACAACTGGACCCCCCCTTCCTGTCCTCCCCCCCCCACTGCCGTATATTAAAACCCATTCCGTCCCCGGCCCTCAATGTTGATACCACACGGGGGCCATGCATTATTGAATAGCCACTGTTAACTTACCGTGCAAGGGCACAAACATGGCCCCTTTGTCCCGTCCCAAGGACGAGAGCCCAATTCATTCCCCCTGTTAGCTTTGCACCTAAAATAAACACATTTGGTGTGACGACCACGTGTGTACCATTTACACAGGCGTAGGACGGTGGCAAGTGTTTTCTTTTTTTTACCTCTTTTTTTTTCATTATTATTAAAGCACGGGGTGACATTTTTACCACGCGTCTCTCGGCCGTCTCTCTAATTATTAGACGGCTCTTCACTACCCCCGGACCCACGGCTTGTTCCGTCTGTGTGTTCAACAAATTTTGCCGGGGCCATGAGTGTTTGTAGTGGATTTTTGCGCTAAGGTGTGTTGGTTTTTGAGATATTTGGTTTAAACAATTCACCGAGTTTAAGCGCGTCTCGCTCGGTCTCGACGCTGTCGTCTTACAGCGTTACGATTGCCAAGAATTAAGAGGACTAGAGACATTTGTGTCCTGACATGAGTTCAACATCGCCAAAAAAAGCAAACTACAGTCACAAATTTCTCAAGTTTGCATCCACTTGTCTGAGAAGTGTACTTGTACATGCTTTCATGCATTTTGGCCCTATGAGTACAGCACATGCAGACTGCCAAGGTCAAGCCAGATGTACAGGAGTATATACACAGACTTCACAGGTACATGTACATGCACAGCATTGTACTGTCAACGAAATGACACTTTCAATTCTGTTTTTGTCAAGCTCATCAACCTCAACGCTAAATGTATCATCACTTTTTCACACTGGTTTCAATGACTCGTGTTGACGTAGGCCTACACTGTATTTAAAGTGTGAAATTTCTGACTTCCTTTTTAGAGGCTTTATTTTTGGGGTAAAGTTCTTCAGTGATTGTCATTTCTGTAAGAAATTTTGAAGTGTTGATAGGTTCACAAAAAGTCTGAAATTAGGTTCGAAGAAATAGAAGTCCAAAGTGTTTGGAAAATGTCTTTGTATAAATGTGGTGGGAACTTGTAATCCTCACCTGTCCCTGGAAAAGTTCTATGAACTTTATTAGTGTGAAAACACAGTTCCACCAGGGAAAAGAACGGGTTGATATCAAGATTACGGTAATGAAGTTGACATTCATTAATATGCATGTTATTCAGGCCAAAACGTGCCCAGACCCTATCGGGCACCGGGACACCAAGACCACCGGTATCTCACCTGGGTCACACTATGTCCCCCCCCTGCAGGTCTCATCTGCCTGTCACGCCACTTTTCTCTTTTCATCTGATGCTCCTGGGTTTTTCTTTGGAAGCGCAAACTATGGCACCTCGCTGGGCCGACATGGTGGCAGTCTTGTTATGAGCGGCCCATAACTTGATACGTTGTTGTTGTATTCAGTGTGAATAGTCTTTTCTCATCTTTCCGGGGATGCGCAGGTCTCTCCCGCTTACTTTTCTCGTTAATCTCCAGCCTGATCTATTCACCGCCGCAATGCGGCCCTTTTCATTAAGAAGTCAACCTTCCACAGGGCAGTATTCATATTTTTTCTCCAAACAAGTGGAGACAAAGTGTGTCAAAGGGTACAATATAAGTTTGTTACAGTTCGCTCGAGGCCCTACCGTACGTGTGTTTGTGTTCACTCTATGAAATTCTGATTGTATATCTTTAATCTCATGTGAGCATTTCCACATTTTAGGGACCATGTTTTTGGTTGGTCCAGTGAATGTTTTCAAGCCAAGATTTCAAACGGTGCAAATTTTTGTGTTTTCCTGTCTGGAAAATAA
Source organism: Acanthaster planci (assembly GCF_001949145.1). Next base: position 351,117 of record NW_019091402.1, on the reverse strand, counting down.
TGAAGTAGTGAGATTAATTATCACTTTGGAGAGAGTTCGATTTCTAAGCCTGCCACCCTAGCCCTACTCCTTCCTTAAGTCAGGCATTACTACACAATGTGAATGAGCCTTCAGTTCATTTCAATTTTCAATCTATTGCGTGGTAATGCCTGATCTCAGGAAGGAGTACAGTATGTTGGCAGATCTGGATTTCTCTTTTGGGACCCAGTACTTGGGATAAACTTTGGAAATGTTTTGTGTATCACTAAAAGTACATGTACATTTCCAACAACTTGCATGGTGTACAGGTTTACAATAACCTCTGGCCGATTGTTTAGCAGATTTACATTTTGGTAAAAATGAACAAAAAAATTGACTGGAGCGGGATTTGAACCTGCAACCTCTGGAACACCGTACCAGTGCTCTACCAACTACACGTAGAGCTATCCAGCCCTATGTTGGTGGCTCTTGCCAATTGTCAAAAAGCCGTATCCTCTTTGAGTGTTCCCTGTTTACCTTTTCCCAGGTTGTATTGTGTTATTGGGATGTGATCCCTGGCTATATGGTGTTTAGGTTTAATGGCTTCTGGCTAGCACCCCCGAACAGAGATATTGACAGTTGGGAGGAACCTCCAACGTACATGTAGGGCTGGATAGTTCAGTTGGTGTAGAGCACTGGTGTACGGTGTTCCAGAGGTCGCAGGTTCAAATCCTGCTCCAGTCAATTTCTTGATTTACATTTTGAGAGAAAATTACAGACAATCTACTGTAGTCCTACATGTATGTAGCCAGCCCCAGGTGTGAGGCACTTCTAATGGGCTTGCTAATCTCTGAATGCCAACCTACCACTCTCCCTCCCCACACACTTTAAGACGCTATAATTTATGGCTTTAAAAAGACCCCTTGCATCCATTCCTGACAAGAAGTCCAAAATGGTGGTGGTGATGGAGAAACTAATGAAGTGATGAAAACAAACAGCACCATTGAGTAATTTATGTGCAAGGCGGAGGAAAAGCTAATTTGTTAATGGATCAAAAGTGGAGAGCAGTGCAGGACATTTTTTTCTTTTTTTTTTTTTGTCCAAGTGTGATGGGTCAGTGGATCGTGACGGCACCGAAATGGGCAGCATTGAGACCTGCTTTGTTCTTAGGGGGACCCTTGCAGCTAATCAGAGCATGGGTGGGAATGGAGTTTCACTGGCAGATATAGGCTGGCATCTCGGGGTCCCCGACGACAAGTTGCCAGTGAGGATGCATGCGCTGCATCCGACAGAGCAGGAGATCAGAGACCCCCCCAGGAGACTCTCCCCTGCATCCAGGCGGAACCGACATCGGTGACTCCCGGACTGGAGGATCTCAGCAACGATGCCAATTGAACACAGGAGTTGCCATCTTCCAAATTAAGACGGTGCCCATCTCAGGACTAGTCCTCACTTGATGCCAGAAGGATGGGGAAAAAAAGACGAAAAAAGTCCCAGCATTTCACTCTCTATTAGTATGATTAAATATTTTCTCTTCGTGTTGTGCATCTTAAGGCTTTGGTTACAGCCGTCGGTGTTGGCCCTGTAATCCTATCTTAAAATTTGCGAAAAATCTCACAGTGAGATAAACCTGACCATCCCAGGTGACCCAGTACCCCTGCCTCCCTTCTGAATTTATTTCACCGTTTGTTCCCCTCCACCTCTCTGCATTACCGCATTTCCCTGCCACGGCAACAAAATGTGATAATCTCTACTTGGTTTCCATCCATTGCTCGACATCCCAGCAACTGCATTCGGCTGACGCTCCCAATCCACAGCGGCAGATTTCTGTGACCTACTTTGAGCCAGGCCAAACCGCGTTGGCCGGTCGTTCTACCCCAGTAATTTTTAGCCGAGTTCTCCTATCACCCCTAGCGTCCTGTTCTTTTTAACACTCTCTGCCCTGAAGGCAATCTCCGTGGACAACCCCAGAGCAGCTGGTCTCTGAGAAGCTTGCCTTCGTGCTTTTTTGTTTTCTTCTTGTCACCAGCAACGAGATTCCCAGCCTTTTCTCACCGACATTTTTTTAATGTCTGTTTTCACACACTCCAACTTTTTCCCCCTCCTCTTTTTATTTCATTTCAAGGCCTGGTCACCATTATTTCTGACAGATCTGTCAGACCTAGGAAATACCCGGCTCACGCCAGATAAACTTGGCATTTCCCCCTCGCTCTGTGGCGGATTACCAGATATGATACTTTTCTCAAAATTTTATCCTGTTTGGCGTTTTCCCACCTTGACATCTAATCAAAGAGCCCATATCAAATACACAGTGAAGAGAAACAACGCGTTGAAATCTCTGTTAGAAATGATACTCTGAACACGATTAAGAGAATGAAAATTTACAATAATCCTGTGTCTTGCATTGCAATACATCTGGTAATGTCATCCGTCTTTCGCATTATATTATAAACGAAAATAGTTGAATGGCAAACAAAAAATAGCCCAATGAACCACAGTCTTGCCATCAAAACTACTGGAATATGATATTGTTGCATTATAGCTTGAGCCCGTGGAAATCAAAGTCCTGAGGAACTGTAATACCAATACGGAAGTTAACAGAAATGCCAAGGAAAACGCTTATCTTAGCCCAGGACTAATTCACCTACATATATGTGCTTGTCTACAAAAGAGTGCAATGGAGCCAACTGATGTAGTTGTAAGTTCAGTGGGAAAAAAGACTTGAACGCCCTTTTACCAGGCACATGAGGAATTGCAATTTGTGTGGTTCTACAAGGTAAATGTACATGTATACTTACATCCTCAGTTCACTTTCTAGCGTTATTTTGCTCCACTTGATCCCATTTGAAGTGGGCCATTGACCTGATAGGTATTGGTCAATTTGAACAGCTCTTTGGTCCGTAGAATCTTGAGCCTTTATGTAAATTTCCTTTGACTATAGAAGTAGGCTAGTTACCTCAGTCCAGTGAAAACAATAAGAAAGCGATGGTCATAAAAGCAATTTGATTGAGTTCTTCTGTACTCAAGTGAATTTGGACAATAGACATTATAACACAGTATGACAAATTGCCTGCCGCTAATTCCTCCCCTGTACGTCCACCTTAATCTTGGCCATTCAGCTCCAGAGAGCTGGACATTACAGTGTCCGAGTAAATACATCACCGTGTGTAAATGCTTGCGTGCTTAGCTGCTCTCGTGGTACTGATCCAAAAGGCTTTCCGTGTTCCCCTACCAATTTGGCGTGCTCTGTTTGCTCTCGGCTTGGCCGGTCACCAAGAAAAAAAATGGATTGGAAATATTAGAATTGTACCGAGTATTTACACTCGTCAGATGCATTTATACCCATTTGTAATGACAGTTTCTCTAGGGGGATGGGGGAAATAGACTTGAATGCAATGTCATTTGACAGTGCAACACGAGGGATTCTACATGTGCTGTACAAGTAGGCATTCACATGTAAAGGTGATACATCATTGCAGGCACGAAAATCTAGGCTTTGAAAGCGGCAAAATGGAAAACGGGCCAAAATATCAGGATATTAATCGCTAAAATTGCTGGGTTCTTGTAAGGTTGTTTATACACACTGGTAAGCTCTTGAAGTTTTACATGGAATTGGAAACATTTAGGGATCTGAGTATGCAGTAATGTGGATTTGTGGTTGCCACGGTTGCAATACATTTTTAAAAAAAAGATACATGGCTTGCTTTTCATAAGCAGTTCTTATTAATGCAGCCATACTGTACATATGTTAATAGTACTGTAACACAAATCTTCATCTTCATTTGTGGTATGTTTTGTGGGGTTGGGCTTAAAGGACAAGGGGTGGGGGTTATTGAGACATTTGTATTGTGCTGGCATTTCACAAAGAGTGTCTGTTGCAATTGGACAGTAATGAATGGATCAGAAAGTGTAATTGCACTCATGGAAAGGCAGCATAAAAAGATTTAATATTAACCTTAGCAGCTCTTGTTTTTTGAAAAACAATTTTTTTTAAATAGGCATTTATAGTATTTGGAGCAATTGTTTTGTGTACATGTAGAGTGTACATGTAATAGTTCACTGATGGTTGAATCGGGATGGCTGACAGTTCATCAAGACTCAGGTTCTAACTTGAGTTCGACCAGTAATTCCCTGGAAAAGGGAAGAAAAAGTTGTGCTACTGGTACATGTACAGTGTACATGGACATGTATTTGTGGGAACTGTGGACCACAGACAACCGTAGCAGTTAGGGCAATGAGGACATGATGCCTCCTGGTGAAGGACCTCAGACAGCAGTAGCTTTTAGGATAAATGAAGACATGATACATGTAAAGGTCTCCGAATGAATGACCTCAGACAACAGTGGCATTTTGGGTAGCAAGGACATGATGCCTCCTAGTGAAGGACCTCAGACAGCAGTAGCGTTCAGGATAAATAAGGACATGATACATGTACAGGTCTCCAAATGAATGACCTCAGACAACAGTGGCATTTAGGGAAACAAGGACATGAAACTTCCTAGTGTTCAAAGGACCTCAGACAACAGTGGCATTTAGGGCAAGTGAGGACATGATGCCTCTGAGTGAAGGACCCCAGACAACAGTGGTATTTAGGGTAAACAAGGACGTGAAACGTCCTAGTGAACCTGTGATATCACTCCCCAGTTACCAAACACTCTCACCCAGCACTCACACCTTCCAGCCACCTGCCCTGTCAGGTGTAGATTGGACTCCATTGGATGTCGATCTGACTGTGTCTTAACACCCTTTTCATTTGCTCACACTCCCACTCGATATAGCTTCCACTTTTCTCCCGTTCTCGGGTAAACAGTTTTTTCTCAGGGCAGTGTATACTGACACAGTATTTTGACCATATTGACAGCAGACCTAGGGATCTTGAATGATTTTGTACCAAATCCCACAAAATGAGTCTTTAAGTGTTTTTTTTTCAGTTACTATTATAGTTTGCTTTTACAAAGTGAGCTCCTTCTTTTGATGGATATCGTTCGGTTTGGCGTTCTGACAAAAATGTTCAGTTACTCTCTTGGAAGAAAATGTTCACAGCGCTTGATGGTTTCCACTATGGAAGATTGTTTTAAAGACCTTAAGGCTTAAGCTCAAACCTGGCTTGACTCCAATCAGGGCCTGTGCTGTGGTTGGCAAACCATGGCACCCGTGTTCAGTTCTGGCCATTTCCAACCAACCCCTGTGGCTACTAATGGCATGATGGGCGTGACCCTCCAAAACATTCCAAGTTCTGCCCCGGTGCCTTTTTGCTCACAGGGGCTGGTAACTAGAGTGAATACACACTGTGTACAATGTACATGCTTTGCAAACATCCTCCGTGGAGAATGCTTTGCTGTTCAAAGCCATGCATGTTAAAACTCCATGCAAACAGTTGAGTTATCCACACCAGGTGCAGGTGTATGTACATGTATCTTACGAGTACTGTACTGCATGCCCGATCAGAGCCAAAGGGGTAATTTGCCATTAAGTTTTTTGTTGGTTTAATATAAATTGCTTGCTTTGTACAACAGGTAGAAACTGATGTACTTGTAAAGAAGTCTAGCACTAGGGCTGTGCCAAATATCCGAATAACCAAATATTCAATCGATTCTTGAATATTCGGATATTATTTTTCGAACTTGAATATTTGAATGCAAAATTCTTGAAAAGGAAGGGAAAATTTTCTTTTGTTTTAAATGAGAAAATTGCACTATAAGGGCTTGATTCAAGCAGATTTAGATGAAAAGTGTCAGAAGTCTTTCAACGATTTAAAAAGTAAATTATTCAATAAACAATTTAAACGGAATAGAAATTTTCAATAGGGCAAGAGGTCTTGTTCATCTCTTAAATCTTGCTAAATCGTGGCTGGAGATACTTCTAGATGTGAGAAGTTATTATATTGATCATAATGTACAATTGTGTGTGTTATTGCAACTGACTTTGTATATAGTTTGTTCATCAACAATCTGCCGGTGGATGTAACCGAGTATTCAGATATTCGATCAAACTGAAGATCAAATATTCAAATAGTGAATTATTTGAATTGATTCAGCCCTATCTAGCACCCAAATAGACCAAAGTTGTGCTAGATACTGACCTGTATGTACACCGTAAATGTACCTTTCTGTCTTTACCAGTACTTATCTTTAATTCCAGTTATAGTTTTTTTTTTGCTGTCACTTCAGTGTGTTGATGTTTCTAGTGTGGCTGCAATCCATTTTTGTCTGTAATCAGTATGCAGTGAAGACGGAACTAGGAAAAATGTGCAAACGGATGGACAGTTGTAATACATGTAAATTTGAGCCTCACATGTTTGCTTACCACAAACAGGTTTTGGTTTGTAAAGCATTTTACCAACCATATTGTGACTTGAAGGGTTGCATGTGTGACCTGAGTCTGGAATGTGTGGCTCACAGCTTTGCCGTGAGTGGTTGTTTCTGCTTATCGACTTGGCCAACATTGGGCCAGGAGCAAAGCTGCATCATATCCAAACACTAGTGTTCTCACTCTCCTCGCATCTGATCTGAAACGCCTGCACTCCATCACATTATCACAGTTATCATCAGTTCCCCAGGTTTCTCTCTGGGCCCAACCTCAATTTGTCCTGTCATCAAACTCCGGTCTGCAACCCAACCCCCCCCCCTGCTGGCTGGCTATGGAACTCACCAATCTCCTCCCCCCTTCCCTCCCTCTTTCAACCCTGATGGGAGAGAGATAGTCTTATCATTGGCGGGGCAGCACTTTACATTGCTTCCCCTGTCAGCACTGACCGATATCGGTACACTTTGCTGATAGAATCGGTGCGAGAATCAGGTCAGAGAGACTGGGATGGATTCTGAAGTGACCCAACTGTAGATTGGGTGATGACAGAGTCTCACTCCCACTTGTGCGATTGTGGTGGAATCCAGACTCCTCATGGATACTTTACCGAGGATTGTACCTCGCCCGCAAAATGTGGAAAACCCAATAGAAACGAAAAGGGATTAAGCGTTAAAAATTGCCAGACTGGTCATGAATGGAGTTAGTGGCAGGCCTATTTTGTGGAGTGCATAATGTGAGCGCCACTCATCAATGGAGTGTGCTGTATTCACATCATCTCCGACTTCTTTAAAACCCCTTCGACAAAATGTACAGTGTTATTTCCTGACCGCCCGAAACCTATATTTCTCCCCAGACCTACTTGTGTTCAGTATTTGCTCCGGCCCCATTCCAGCCCGGGTAGCGATAAAATACACAAATTGATGAGACATAACATATTAGGAGTGAAACTGCAGCCTGTGCGGCACCAGTGCTGTGTGCCCGGTACCCGGTCTGTAGACACAGGGTTGGTCGAAGGAAGGCAAACACAGACAAACGTGAAAAGAGGAGACATACACACACAAAGCTGCCGAAGGTTTGAGCCTAAGAAATCATTTTAATTTCGTTTGGACTCTGAATATATTTCTTCTCAAGATGTACATGTGAATACATACATGTATGTACATACAAGAGACATGCTGCATTCTTGGTGCATAGAGTAAACCTCAAGTACAAAACACAAATTTCTTCATTTCATTTTTTCAGGCAAAATTCACTTTTTAAAGCATTACTTCACTACTGTTGTCAAATTTGCATGCAAATGTCTTAAAACACTAAAAGAATTTATAAATTAAGGCCAGAAGTCTTAGATTAGCTTCATACATGTAGCATTTGTGGGAATGTTTTTATAACTGAAGCTTGATTAATATTCTGAAAAGATGTGTTAATTGTGTCATTAACTCATGCAGAATCAATGTTTTTGACATTAAATTCAGACCAGGGATTAGAAAGTTATTTCAATTTAAAGTGGAACCCTATATTTCTCCCTTCTTTCCAGTCTTTTGCCAGTGCTTCATCATTTTATTGTGAAGTGAAAAAAATGAAATTACTGATTATAGTTATGTAACATAGAATATAGACTACCTGACATGTACAATGTAGGTCAGACCATGTGGAGAGTGTTTCAAACTAATGAAATGTCGCTGTTGAGTAGGTTAATGGTAAACTTTTTTGGCATTGTGAGTGCCAAATCTTGACAACTTTAATCAGGCTTCCTCTGAAAGCATCTTTTTTAAAGAAAACTTTGCTGTTCTCGTTGCTCACCGGATCCATTATTTGCTTCAATTTGCCGCCAATTTCCACCTGTGCTGTAACAATTTCCTGTCCGGGAACGAACTCCCTCTCTGCTTAATCACGGAGGAAATCGCAGGGTCCGGCTCCCCGATAATCAGAAGATCCAACCCTAGAATTCATTATGCAGCGACCATTCCGGGCTTAGGGAAGGGCTTTTTATGAATCTGACAATTGCGCAGGGCACTGATAACGAATCACTTAAAGGAACAGTGGAACCACATGACATCTTGTTTACATACCTGTACTTCTTTTGATATTGATCCGCACATTTTGTTCTGGCCACTGCATATTTTTGTATCAGTGTAACTTTTTTTTCACAATGTTAACAAAAAGACAACCTGTAATTTTGTTTTAATTGTTCATGCATCGTGCATGTACTTATTGTTCTGCTGTTTGTACAGGACAATTTGCTTGTGCACATTCTCATTGTTGGGTGTGGAAAGACCAGTGTGAAATCATTTGTAGTACAAAAAAAAGATTAGATTAGATTAAATTTTAGATAAGTACAAAAGAATGAATTTTTCATGTGTCACATTGAAAAATGATCTTCATTAGCTCTAGTCCTATGTTGATGAGTTAACAAATGAGTGAAATGTTGAATGATGTGTGTTTTTATTACTAATCTTTTGATCATTCATTAAGCTGGTGATTGATTTAAAAAATGATTTTGAGCAAAGAATTTAAACGTGCAATAATAGGATCATAACTGAACCCGTGAATAATTTTGGTTTTTACTATCAGGCCAGCTGAATCAATCAGAACATATTTTTGGGAACAACAAACAGTGGCTTTAAGATTTCTCGATAGGCCTTCAAAAAGTCCACCGCGATATGTTTTTTGTTCTCGCAGGTCCGTTCCTGCGGAAATAACAGAAGAAAAAAAAGCGGGTTGAGGTGGAGTCATTATTTTTGCCAGGAAATGAAACAGCGCGGCCTGCCCCCCCACCACCCCCCAACCTCCAGTCGCTGATTGCAAGGGACACAATCGAACAGTTGGCTTTGCAATTTTTTTTTGCCCCGCACTCCGAAATGGTAACTTGACACTCCTTATTTTGTCCCGGCTAATTTTGGCAATTTTCTGCTATTCTGCCATTCACTGAGCAGTTTTAGCCTTGGATGGTATACACCTGATGTTTTTGATCTTAGCATCTAAAGACCCTCTTGTCTTGACCATTGCTGTAATTTTTATTCTCCATGAATCATTTAGTTTTGAGTCACCCGCCAAGGTTGACTTTTTTTTTTTAGTTCAACATGAAAACAAGTTTAATCCAATTACATACGTCTGAAAATGCATAAACCAAAGTCATTATTTGTTAATTTAAAGAAATATGTTTTAAAATTGGCATTCAATACCTTATAAAACAGGTTTCGCAAATTTATATTCCAACAAAAATAATTTAATTGAAGCTTCCAAATTTTGATAAAATGTATCTAATTATGTACATGTACGTGTACTTTTTTCAACCTTTACAACATGTCTTGAGAATGTGTCGTTTATGTACATGTACATACATGTACGTGTATATTGTTTCAGATTTGAGTGTTTTGCTTTCATGCTAACTTGAAATCGGACATTTTCTTCTCATCACTTTACCGGTATGTTGTTTCTGTCACCCAACTACCAATTCATTTTCTGCTAGATTTTACTTTTTCAGCTTTCATGATATTTGGTCTGCTTTTTAAGTCCCAGTGCCACCTTTCCTTCCAAAACGAGGCCCTGTTGAATGGATTCTCAGCTCACTTTAGGCATGTAAATTTATGCGCCAAAGTAATTGTTTGTTCAAGCAAAATGCGCCACATGTAGGATGTATGAGTGATAACTACAGAGAGGTTGGATTTATGAACCTTATGTGATCCCATCTTGTATTGGGGGCAGAGATCACAGAGGCTTCTTAAATAGAACTTGCAATGCCATCTACACATACCTAGCGGTACATATACATGTACATTAGATTATAGCAGTCTTCATCCTGCAGACTTTGTTTGGGGGACAGGTATCCTTGCACACCTGGCCTGATTAGTAACTCTTATATGTAATAACATGTACATGTACATGTACTGTAGCTCATGCTGCCACCTTGTGTTATACAGTGTCTATATTGTGACTCCCTCTGTTGACGCTCGTCAGTTTGTGGCAGGCACATCTTAGAATCAGTGATAGACTGTGCCATTAAAGCTTTATACTTGATTTTGCTAGTTGCCTACTGCACATTTTAATCAAATGTTGGCCAAAGAAGTCATTTTCAGTAATACCCGTGAATTGCGTGTTAACCTTAAATCGTTATCTCCCTGTGCCGTGGACAGAATTTACATGTATACTGTTTAATCCTTCTCTATTAATTACGTTTTCCATCATTGGAAAGTGGTACATGTACACGTACTAAACTGTTTATTCAAATCAAATGTCCATGTGCTATTGAGTTTGGAATTTGAGATAGCCAAAAAGGAGATAGGCATTTAATTCTGGGACACTTTGTGAAAAAGTGACATTTTCTGGTTGTAAATTACCGTTCTTTGTTTGGTTTGAATCAAATGACCTACCACGTACATGTGTAGATATGCACACTTTCATGTCATAGTTTTTTCTTTAACCTGTAACAATCTCAATTTTGTAAGCACTGGTCCAGCCCTTTCATTTCTTAGTTGTGAGAAATTTCGTTCCATTTCACAGAAGGTGTCAATTTCAACTTTGTGTTTTTTTTTCCATATCGAATCCAAGGAGGTAGAATTGTTATTTTTTTATTCAACAACATACCCACAGGTAAGTTTCTCATCCCCTGGCAGTTTCATTCAGGCAGCTCTTTTCTTTCACTTGTCACCTTAATGCAAACCTCTTTCACTTAAGATCATTGGTGGATTATTTCACACCCACGTGCCAAATATCAAGTGTTAATGAGTACATCAGGGAGTATTCCTTTTTTTTTTCTGTGTGATGCGAGGACTTGCAATCAACCAGGATTCATGCGTTGGCAAAAGAGGGCGCTTTTTGTAAACCTCTCTGCGCCCATACTACCAAATAAGGTTGCACAGGAACACGACACATGTTGGTTCGTTTTCTGCCATTATTGTGGTGGTGGTGCTGGGTGTGTTGAAAAAAAATTGACAAGATAAAAGAGTCGTCCTTTTTTGTGCTGCTATTAGTTCACTTGATTTTTTCACAGACATAACATGATATAGGCATACTTATACCCTACATTAAGACATTTCACTGATTGGAGTTTTTACTACTTTAAATATTCCAAAATTTAAACATGTAGATTTAAACTCGCTAAATTTTCTGTAAGTGCTGACACAAATTTAGATAAAACAACAGTGGCTGTACTGGACATTGTAAGTCCCAAGTCTGTCTGGATACCTTTCTATCATCAGTAGTTGTACTTTTTCCTATAAACAGATTATTCACACAAACAAACTACCTGCAGCCTATTGCCAAATACCACCCAGGGATATTGTAAGCCACCACATAATTCCTGTTAAGAGAATTTACTGTCTTGCTAACCAAGCGAAGTCATTGCCTAATCAGGCATGCTGGGGGCATCTTTAACTAACTGCTGATCTTGGCAAATCAACCGTAAACCTGGGATTGTGGAGTCTCAAAAGTCCAGTTGATGCGGGAAGTCAGTGCTTAATCGGGCTTGAGAGATTGCCTAATCGGCCTTAATGGGGTTTGTTTAGCTGGTTGGCTCAGGCATTGATGTTTTCTGGTGGGATGGAGTGGTTCTTGTGGTTGTTTGTGGGAAAAGTCTGGTAAGGGGCAATTTTGTTTGGTGATTGTCTGTGAATCTTGAAAGGGGGTGTTTGTTGGTTGTGGGCACTGTGTAATGAGCCTTGCCTCATGAGAAAGTTCATGTGTATAAACATAAATTAGGAGGAGAATTAGGTTTACAGTAAAGTACTTTGTTTTGCTGGAGATGACCTTAGATGAGAACTGTATTGTAATAAACAGCTCCAATATGTTCACTCAAGTGATTCTAGTGATGCAAGTGCACTAGGAAACTATCTGAAAATTGAAATCTGGTACATGTGTGCCTGAAGACATGAGTGGATAAATGCTACAAAAAGATAAAGGCACTGTGCATCAACACAAACTATTTATTTTCATGTTTGCTGACATCGATGACATTCTGTGGTAGACAGTCACAACCGCGTACATCACGAGTGGAAATTGTGCATGATGAGTTTGATAAGCTGTGGGGCAATAGCACGACTTCCATCATGAGGACGGTTAGAAATTCAGCGTTTTTTTTTCCCCTCAAACATTTTTTGCCTGAAGTAACAGGAAGTTGTGCTGAGAATCAAAAGTTATAGTGTCTTGCTGTAGAAATTTGTTCTTAGGTTTTGATATGTTCACACGTAAATACGCATTTTTCTCGCGGAAGATGCGGTGTGAATCACCTGCACAGTCCGGGTTCTTTGTTTTCCTTCTCTGCACCATCTCCGAGGAACCGCTGTGCCGACCGTCTTCCTCTCTGTCTCTCTCGCTCGCTCTCTGTCTCGGCCACAAATTGCGGGCTCCCAGCAAGCTTGGCCAGCACGGCAACCCGACACCATCCTGCCTGGGGCAGTCCGCAACTACTCAGCCCGGGAAAAAATTGGCAAGCACACGCCGAGGAAGACGAAAAACGAAGAGAGAGAGACAGAGCGAGGGGGGGAAAAAAGCTGGTGAAAAAACGGCCATGGCGAGTTCCCGACCGCGGAGGGAAGAGAAAAAAAAACCCTGCGTGGTCCGGCGTTGGTGCCTGTTTTTGAACTTCCTCGGTCCCCATCTTCACGCCTGGCCAAGGCTTACCTGAGCTTTTTGTTCTGGAAGTCAGGCATCACTGAAGCACCCTCATGCGCCTCTCGCCGGCCCATACATTTTGTACAATAGGTTCTAGTTACAGCATTGGAGAGGCTTGAAGAGGGCCTGGGACAGTATCACGCTACGCCAGCAACGCGGTCGTGTAATGGATCCGCTCCGCGATCGCGCCAGCCCCAAAAATTGAAGAGGATATCATTGTACACGCACTGGAAAGGGTGGTTCGCACCCCTGCATTTCTCCCATTCAGAAAATCTCCCTACACATTCCTGGTTAAGTTTAGATTTCCCCCGAAAAATTTCACAAGAAAAGTCATTTAGCAGATCACATTCAAGATACTGCTTAACACGCGTACCATGTATCTTTTTTTTTTTATTCATCAGTCAGGAGATCTCTTTTTTTATTTGGCGGTGGCTTTGGTAGGGCATGTTTTCATGGGGTATTGGCTGTGAAGTAGTGATCAGATTCAGCATTTAGTGTTGATAAATGTAATCGTGCAGAGAGGAGAATGTAAATGCCTCAGTGGAGTGAGTATCGGGTGAAATCGACTCAGTATTTTGGCATGCAAGCATGACAACTCCAGCTTGGAGTTGAGTTTTTACCCATGCATTAAGCTGTACGGTGATCGGTTCACAAGGCTGACTGTAACCATACCCGGCACTAAATGATTTACTCAGCCGAATGCTTAACAAATTTTGGGTGCATGTGGGGACGTTACCAGTACAAATGAGTGTTTATGCTGTGAGTAATGAGAGCCAGAGTGGGGCTTTTGTAGTATTCAGTGTTTGGCTGGTCATTGCACCCGTATCGCTCTTCCGTTTGGCCTTGAATGAGTGAAGAAACTCATCCCAAATAAATACTGGTAAAATTTTCAAGTCATTTGAAGTTGTTTCTATCCTTGTTGATTAAATGAATGGAAAACGACTGTTGTTCTCAAGTGTGGGAATATGTGTTATTGAACTTGATATGTTAGAGTTGCGATCAGTTTGAAGTAAAAAGGTTTGCAGATTTAGGCTATAGTCATTGGGTAATTTCACTGTTCTGTTGTCTGTGTGAATTCAAATTCATTTTAAACATGTTCTGCTTGTACATCACAAACGTAACTTTATCATTTCCTTGTTGACATTTCTGTTTTCTCAAGCACCTTGATACAAAATGAGTTTTGCTGACGTTGAGAAAGCAGTGTTTGAACTTACGCTTTGTCCAGATTTGCACGGAAAAAAGGGATCGACCAAAATCACTGGTTTCCCGCTATCTCACGGATTGTTTCCATCTTCCCTGGTATCTTATCGTATGGTAATGAGCATGAAACGGGGCCCGCATTTCATTTGCATGACTGCCTCATTACAAGGCTCCAAATATGCAGGCGTCGCGCTAATTCCACCTCATGCAAAATGCAGAGAGGATCGCACGGCGCGAGGTTTGTGATGGGAGGACATGTCCCTCTCTCAGGGCCTTGCCTGGGGCTAGAGAAGGTTGTAGGCTGTGGGGGTGAAATGGCTGCACTGCGGTCCTTGCCTTCCCTGGAAGTAGGCCTACATGTAGATGGTTGAGAATGGGAAAAAAAAGGGGGGGGAAAGAACGAAAGAAACAAATGGGAATTTTTCCCGTATGCTGAAGAGGATTTCTTCGGAATTAAGAGTGGGATCAGGGAAGGGGACGAGGGTCGGGAAATGTCCAGGGGGGTTCCCCAGGGAGGGGATTGAGGAGGGCTTTTGTTTGGGAGGGATGATGAAAAAGAACTAGTTTTCATGAAGGGCGGTTGAGAAAACGCTGCGCGTGCACTGTCCACTCACACTGTTTTTAAAAGAGATTGCAACATGGGTGGCAAATTGAAGTGAAGCACTGTGGTTTTGGAAGATTTGAATGTCTGAAGGTGTGCAGAGTTCTTTAAGAAAGGTTGCTCATGTTTCCTGGTGATGATGACTATTGTTACAGGTACCCTTTATGGCCACGAGTCCTTCATTCAGAAGTGTGTCTGTGTATCGGGGAAATGCATGTCAGAATACAAAAGGATACCGGTATGTTGGAAGGAGAGAAGTTAAAATTGAAGAGCAGACTACTGAGCGCATGTATAAATGTTAGATAGTTCTTCCAAAGTGAGCCCTGAGTGTACAGTATCAGTTATGGTTTACTGTACATGTGTGTGATGTTGAGCCAGTAGGCTCTAGGCCTTTTCATACTCTCTGGGTCTGCCCTGGGTCGAAAATGGATTTTTCATCCCCGCGTTCAACCGAGCGTTGTTTCACACTTGTTTCATGCTAAACCGAGTTCAACCCAAAGATGAGCATGAACGATTATTATGTCAGCTCAGGTTGGAAAATCTCAACCGTGGTGCAGAGCAGGGTTGACTTCAATCCTGGTTGAAGTCAATCTTGTGGTTGATGCATGGCTGGCTCAAAAGTTGAAGTGTGACCCTGCATCAAACCTGCGTTAACCTCAAGATTTGTCAAGTGTGAAAAGGCCTATGAAGGCTACACATCAAGTCAAAACGCAGCAGCTCGTAACTACCGGCATTTGAAGTTACTTTTGACTTGGTTTGCTTCGATTCAGAAAACAAAAAGACTCACTTGATGACGGCATGTTCCTCAACTACACTACACCGGCAGGGGTGCAGATTTGAACCCTGAGAAATTTGTTCTGAAAAAGAAGTCAAATACCTCAATGGACATTGCTGCAAATATCGTGTGAATCCAAGAGGAAAATTGCATTGAAGGGTATGATGTACCATACCCGTGCATGTACGTAGCCCTGTTATTAGTGAGCAGTGCATTTGCTTCACGACTGTCCCGCAGACAAACGGAGAGATGCACTGGAGCAATATAATTCACTTGACGGAACGACGAGAAATTTGAATTGACAGCCATACAATAGCGACGTTAATCTAAACCTTCCCCCGCACTGTCGCTAATCACTTTTGCCTCCGGGACAAAACCATTTTTGATTACAAACACCATTATTGCTTTGGCTTGTGGGATTCGGCATCCTTCATTTTGTATTCCTGTCGACTGCCAATTTCTAGGTGAGCTCCTAGCAGTAATTTTGCATCGTGTTGCCTTGTACACAAATGCTAACAGAAACATATTGCAACTTGTTATGACATGCTCTTTATTTAAAGAAAAGGATGTGAAATTGGTTAAATATTGTTACATGCATTTTTGTTTCATTCTAATGGTTTAAAAAATGATGTGTCAGGAGTTTCATTAGTCAGTATGGCAGCTTCTTTCATACATGTATTGTAGCGCGTAATATTTTGAATCTATCACTTTCAATAATGACTACCGGTAGCTGAGTGTTTCTTAGGATATTTATTCAGGTTTTATTTATTTTCGGTCCAAAAATTCTTTGTTATTGAGGATTAATTAATCAGGGGTTTGCACTTGGACAGTACCACCCCCTCCCCGCCAGCAAACAACATAAGTGCCAGGTCTACATACTCCCAGCAACATGCACTGACCAATAGGAAGAGCATATGTATGTAAGAAAGTGCAAGATTTGCATAATCCTAACTACTTAGGATCGAGAGACCTCATACATGCTTTGTTAGCTATCAGAAGATACCTTTTTATTTGTTTTTGTTTTGTTTCGGGAGTTCTGGCTTAGTTTTTAGTTTTGGGGTTTTTGCTGGATGTTTTGTGAATTTTTGCTGCATTTCAAATCTCCCCCCTGAAACCCATTTCCTAAAGTCAACGCCCATGGCTAACCTCTTCATTTTGCACGGTTGGACTGTCAAATTTAACCAAAGAGCTATCTGCAAGGCTGCCCTCATTGTTTTGCTCAATCCAAAAAAGCCCATCATCAGCCTTCCAAAGTTCCAAGACAGTATGCAAGAATAAGACAATTTCCTGTGCCTGCTCGCATCAACCAAAATCCAACAGGCTTTCTTCCGTCTTCTGGATTGAGCATGGCAAAGGGTTTATGTAATCCCGCGCCATCCACATTTCTCCAGCTGATGAAATTCCCAGAGTTTCTCCACTCACGTGAAATGTCATTGTTGACGTCAGTACACTACGGACTGTGTCTGCAAAAAAACTAGGCCGGTTGCACAAATTTACTGGTCAAATTTTGACAATCAAGTGATCATAAATGGTCATAGACTGTGCTAGATACATGAACATGTACCTGCAGATGGATTTCCAAGGAATTGTGTTTGTCAAGCAGCAGTCTGTAGAGATGAGTGCAGTCATTTGACACAGTAATCGTGAAATCCAAGAGGCTGTGATCGTGTCCGCAATACCAAGCTATGGCTAGCTGTAATATGTGCGCCTATGGAAAGCTGCTTGTTAGCAGCTTCAGGCATTTGCCATAGACATGTGTTGTTCTTAGCCATAGCCAAGTACAGATACAGTTTTCGGGCTAACTGGCCCAAGATTATGCATTAGAAGATCATAAATGATCAGGTTACCTGTCTGATCGACATGTGACATTCTTTCTGTTTCAAAATCTGCAACTTCATTTTTTCGGTGACTTCATCGTACACAGATCCAGATCCGTACACGTACATGCAGATGAGATACACGTGTACATTGACTACAGGAGATGAATACATGTAGTTCGCTTGAATTTGACTCTGACAAATGTTGTTGACTGTTTAGGAACACATCGGTGTGATATATAACGCTGTTTGTACAATCCCGCAGCAGTCGACGAGAAGCCTGAACCTACAAATGTACCATATATTCTAGTCCCCTAGTCCAGTTATACTCTTCACCCATTGGGAATTTCTCTCGGGGTAAAGAAAAAAAATAGAGAAAGAAAAATGGCCGATCGGGCAAACTACAGGTTTTGTTTCAATGGTCCATTACGTGATGCTCTTGAGGCAATCACTGCGAGCCTGTGCCGGACGCGTCCGCGTCCGGCGCGTCACCCACTCTCCTCCTGGAAAGAGCCGAGAAGTAGCCGTTAGTCTCAGCCACCTGAGCCCGGGCATATCTCGGGGCCATTACCGGCTTCCCTCGGTCTCACAGCTCAGCATCAAGGAAAAAGCCCCCTCTGTGCTCTCAGCCTCTCTCTTCAGCAGTACTCGTAAGACAAGGGCTGCACCATCCAGCTAGACACTCGATCAGGAAAAATCTGGTGTTGCCTTCAATCATCCCAACAAACTCGACTCGATCCTGCAAGATACAAAGAAAGTTGAAGACCCTCCAAAACTGTAGATTTTGACAGTTTATCATTTGCACCTGAAATTTCCGAATGGTGTCTTTGGCGTCATCACTTTCTCTGAATAGCATAGCATTAATTTGTACAAACAATGGGATGCTTTTCTTGTACAGCCTCTGAGTGGAATTTGATTCGAGATTATTATTGGTGCGCTCAGTTATTTTGATTTTATTTACTGTTTTCTTTAACCAGGGTAGCTTCGTCAGTAAGTCTAAAAGGCTACTGCTATTAATGAGGGCCCTGAACATAACAAAATTCACTAAATAAGGAATATAAAACAGAGAAGCCAAAATTAAAAATCTACAACGGTTAGTCAAAAGGAAGACAACAAATAAACAAAAAGTACTTGGTAACACAGGAAAACATTAAGAAATAGAAAAAAAAGCCAAAATGGTAAGCCTTGACACACAATTACAAAGTGGCACAAATTTAAAAGGGTACATAATGAGACCAATAAGCTTTTAAGACTAATTGAGAAGATAGCACAACCGCCCTCTCTACGCTCTCTCCACCTCGCCCCACCACTCCCTCCAGGTCTCTCCCCCTGCACGAATGCTGGAGTCCCTCAAAACAACCACTTACCATGCATGCATTTAAATCGCAGATTCAGATAATCTGAAAGCAGTCTTGTGATTTAAACAACAAAAACATTGAAATTGTGCAAAATGCATACAGTGGAGGTGTGATCATGTGCATGCCCACTGTGTTTTTAATACGGAAAACAAAGCTTTATAACATACTGGTACATGTACGTGCAGAGCTAAAGGGACTTAAGTTTCAACATTGTTCAGAATTATCGCTGAAATCTGTGCACATGTACACGGAAAGGAAACAGTTGTACAAGAACATGTGTATCAATTTCTTAAAACCGGATTCCCACTTACAGCAAAAATGAATGTTCTCTTTCAGTCATGAATTACATGTCAGTCCCAAGTTTGATTTTGTGCAAGAGTGTTTTTCCAGTTGTTCCCAAAAAGCAACAAAATGAGAAGAAACGCAGCCTGACCTGACTGTAACTGCCAAAGCAATGGTCATAATGCAAGTAGATGAAGCACCTGCCTCGTGTATAGTGCAACCACTTGAGAAGCGTTCATTTCTTTAATGGATTAGTATTTTGGCTTAGATCCTGAATCACACTTTGCCTTGGACCACATTGCGGTGGCCTACTTTTCCTCCTTTATATCTTTTTTTTTTTTTTTTTTTGTTCTTTCTTCGTTCCCAGTATTATGATCATTTCTTGTGTGTGTGTGTGGGTTTTTTTTGTCAGCCGGGGTCTTTAAGAATCTAGTCCCAGCCGTTTGTCACCGGTCGGTCTTGGCCTTTTTTTTTCATTTTTCAAGCGGGGCTAGACTCCGAGAGCAGCGCGCGGAGCTGGGCCAGGGATAGAAAAGTGCTTCAATACCAAGGGAGGTCGTTCATTGTTGGGGCTGGGCGCTGGCTGAATGCAATGCCTGCGGGCGGAAAGAGAGAAAAAAAATGGATTTGCCGACCAGATTCACCGTCAGCTGCATACGGCCGGGGAAAAGAATAATCCAAAAAATTCACTGTTCACTTCCCCCCCCCCCTTTCCGTGTTTTTTCTCTCTTTTTCGGAGTCCCTTCTTTCTTTCTTTCCTGGGAATTTTGTTTTCATTCGTCATTCAAAAAAAAAGAGAGACAGCACAGTCCTTTTCATTTAGATGGACCTTTTCTTCTAGACATTCTGTGGATTATTTGTCCCTTCATGGAATGATCATTATTAAAAAGCAAGTGTTGCTTCACCAAACCTGTTTTGTTTTTCAACAAAACAAACGCTTCAAACCTTCAGATGCCCACTCACTTACGATTTAAATTTCACGGTGATGAAATTTCTCATTAGAATGCTATGAATGCTGGAAAAGCTTCAATAAGCTGGTATTACCAACTTCAAGCGTCGGAACTGTTACCGGTAGGTGGCCTTTTCATGGACAGTGATAACTTGTGCCTTCTTTTTACACTGAATTCAGAATGGTGTAGAAACTTCATTTGAGATTGAGTAAGCATCCTACCGAGTATGAATTTGCCTAAAGCCTCTTCAACAGCCCTTGAATTCTGAAAAAAAAAAACTAGGCAGTAGGGGCTTTTAAACTGAAATTCTCCCCCAATGATGTTATGTATCTGAACATGTGTAAAAATGGTCACTTGAAAAGATTTGTAGCAAGGATTTTTAAACGTACATGTACATTACATGTACATATATATATGTAAGTTATCCATACACTGTACAGTATAACATTTGTGGAAGTGATAAGGGTATGTAGTTTGGTATGTGTATACAGCACTGCGGTTGAGTCTGTTGTACATTGTGGGTTAGCACATAAGTACATCTGACTTCCTGTCTAGAGTATATATGTGATATATGTAATGCATGTACATTGTACATACTCTAGGGACATGTGTATGTGTGTATTGAAAGTGGAGGCTATGATGTAACAGTGCGAGATTCTCTGAAAGCTTGTAAAATTATCTTCGTTATTGTTGTCGCTTCTCTAAAATTTCAATGCATGTACTGTACGTACATGACAGAGTTTCTGTAGTAGATTAAATATCTGCTGAGGAACTGAAGTGCGTTGTGAATGTTTGAAGCAAGGTGTTCGGTGTTAGTTTTACGTAATTTGTTGGCATTTTGAACCATGATGAAGGATATTGACAAAAGTGGGTTTGGTTTAGAACCAAAGACCTGTAGAATCCTGTAGTGGGCTTTTATGCATGTTCGTGTACCTTAGTCAACCTTCCTTTTTTAACACGAAATTGGCAAAAATGGAAAAAAGAATTCTTATATTTGGTTCATTTCAAACTGGGGCTTACATGTACATATTTGATGATCCATAATATAGAAGTACGGTAGCTTGTGACTAAGTATTCTACAGAAGGATGAAATGTGCATGTACTGTAACTTGTACGGTTAACGGTCTTGCTGTTTGATAATCTTGTCCATTGTAGAGCTCTAGGAATGGGAATCTACATGTATGCGGGGGGGTCAGGGATTTTTCAAAGTAGGCAGCCAGGTTTTGTTTAAATTCACACGGAGACCAAAGTTCTTAAGCCACCTAAAGAGATTCTGCTTAACTGTCTGACCACATGTCAGGATTTTGGATAAAAATTTCTTTTCACGTTGTGCGTATTAAAGTGACTTGATTTACCATGCGGATATCCTG
The DNA here is from genome assembly GCF_001949145.1 of Acanthaster planci. The sequence continues at coordinate 329,891 of NW_019091402.1, read as the reverse complement.
GTTAGTTTTTCCTTGGAATCGCCGAAGTTTTGTTCATCACCCCTGCTGGGTGACGCATCAGTGGTGAGAGCCTTATCAGCCTGTTAGCTTGTTTCAACTTGGCCTTGTTTGCCTTAGAGGCCATTGTTAGGATTACCCGGTTTATCCTTAACTGCAGCTCGGAACACACCTTTCTGCTGGGCCGCAATGATTGTGACCCCCATTCCAGCTCTGTGTTTTTTCCGTCTCCCTGGAGGTTGTCTGCCACCGATCGCTTACCTGCTGGAATGCTGGCTTCTCCCCTATCATGGCACAGCGATTGTTTTCCTGTGGGCTCAAATTCAGACCTTAACCTCAAGTCAAGCAAAAAAGGAGGGGGGGGAGGTTTGTTCAGGGAAAGGCCGTGGGTCAGCTTCTTTTTTTGTGTATGTGTTTGGGGGTATCAGAAACAAGGCCAAAGACTTGGCGAGTTGCGTCTCTCGGTGCGGCTCCAACTTTGGCCCGGGTGTGAGTTTTCAGGGCTGCTTTCAGTCGTCGGTGTAGTTTTACCCCGGTCCGGGGAGCTCGGTTTCGTCCGGGCTTTGTCCGTCTGTGTATTTTCCTATTCTTTGGATGTACACGCTTGTCACAGTCGGCCAATTCACTCCTCATTCTTCTCCTGGAGCCTCAAAGTCAACAGGTAATCTAAACAAGATTGGACCGGTTTTTTGTCAGTCTTTACAACCCGCCTTTTATTCTCGCTTGGTAATTGCTCTGATTCATCAGAGCATCTATCAGATACTGTTTCCCACCACCTTTTGTGCAAACCCACAAATGTTTGTGGGACATTTGTAAACCAAGGTCCAAGTTTTTTCAGAAGGTCTTTGATCGTTGAACAAATTCTTTGCAGTCAGTTCACCAAAAAGGTCCTTTTTTATGTTGCAACGTAGCAAAAATACAATTGTTTTTATGCCAAATTTACAATAATGGGTAATTCCAGAAATTAGGGGTCCATTTTTTTCCGTGTCCCTGTCACATCTGACATATTATTTTATTAAGGTTAGAACACATTTTCTAATTTCCAAGAGTGATGAATTAATACAAATTACATGTACCTGCCAAACAAATAGTAATAGTTTGAAATCAATTTCGGTGATAATTCCACACCAAAGAGCAAAGGTCAGATGTAACAGGGCCACAAAATGTTACACTTTTGGAGCCCTAATTTCTGGAATTCCCCATATGCATATAGACTTAATTTGCATTTGTACTGAAGAAGGAATGTTAGAAGAACTTTTTTACAGGCATGGCCATGATGATTCTCAAAGTTCCAAGTTTGATGCCTTTTTGAATGACCTCTTTTGCTGTTATTTAACCACTGGAATCAATCTGGTTGCCAATTCGTAGGCTGGTTCTGCTCTTGGCTTTGGGATACCACGGTACTTCACATGCAGATCCAATCTGAAAACCATTGTAAATGCAATGTAATGTTCGTGTTAAGCAATACACAATAGCAATTTGCCCCAGGAGCTAATTTTGGGGGGTTGACATCTTGCCCGTATTGTCAGGCAGTTCCATCATCAGTTCATCATTGTGCGTGTTCAATGGCAATCAAACATGAGTGCATTGTTGAAGCATTGTCAAAGAAATCTATCAGTCGTGCGAAAACTCCAACCCAGAATGCATATACATGTATGCACATCCTGAAAGTGTTTAATGGTAGCACTGACGCATTTCTGGAAAAGTTTGCCTTAATTATAATTATATGTAAATGCACCTGCAGAGATAATGACACAAATTCGTAGCATTTGTCAGTTTCAAAGCAACTTCAGTGTCTACTCTTTGCCAACTTTAAATTGTAACAAATTAAGAGAAATGGTTATTCATCTTCTGTTTGGTGTGTAGTGTAACTGTGACTGAGTTTATGTGCAAGTTCTTTGCACATCGGCGTGCAAGGAAAATGAAAGAAGTGCATTTTTCTCTTTGTGTGCAGCATACCTATGCTCTGTCAAGCTATAAGGGAAAAAAACAAGTTTCAGTTTAACTTTTGCACAGGGAAGTCAGTGCGGTATTCCTTGGAATAACTGGTGAAATGAAACCACCCGTCTAAAGTTTCCATTTTTAATTAAAGCTTGCTTCCTGAAGTTTGTTTGCGAAGCTTATGCCCTGAACTTGGGCAATGTTGAAAGATGGAGTGGGGTGAGTTGACCTGAATGCAGAAGGGCGGGGCTTTGTGGAGTACTGGTGGGAGGGGGCAACGATTCTTTTGTAAAAAGTTGAATTTGACCAGAATTGACATCCACTCTACAGTTTAAGAGTTTCAAGTTCTTTGTTCTTTCAGTCGTAGTGATCTTTCAGTCAAAGTTGGATCATCAACTTCAGTAAATATGAACTAATAGCAGTCAGTTACAGCCAAGGAGACTCGCAAAACAGGATTCAGCCACGTCTGAACCAGTATTGTCCACTGTCAGGAAGTATATGTCCCATCCACAACCTCAACTGTTTTGGCCAATTGGAATGAGTATCCATGAACACGTCTTGACCACTACTAATTGGCTTCACTGGTGGCAATCAGTTTATTAATTGCTTGTTCATCGGTAGTTGGTTATTTCTATGTATCAACAAAGTCGGTGGTTTCTCCTTCATTGACTTGAGTCACCATGCCAAACAGTATAAAGCAGTTACATAGTGGAAGACTGAAACATTTGAGTCTTTCCTGATGGTCATCAAGAAGATACTACAAAGTCCCATGTTCTGAACTGAGCTAGGAACAAGGGAAACTTGTGGCCAATCAGATCCAGCCAGACTTTGCCCACAGAATTTGGGAGCTCCTTGCCTCAGAAAGCCCTCCAACATCGTTCCCCCTAAACCACCTTCACCCCACTTGACAAGGTTAACCTTACTGCTTGAGTGACTCCCAAGAAAATGAAACATAAACATCTCTGGCGCTGGTCTTTGTACTGGGGCCCGTCTGCCCAGAGCCGGAGCCGGAGCCAAAAGTAATGCTACGCAAAACCTGGGAACCTGCCAGGTTTTTTTGATTTCATAGCTCTTGAATCTGCAGGGGAGGTCTATCCCATGAGCACTTAGTTTCAAGTTGATGTTGGAGAAATGTTGTTACCCTCGCATAGTTCACCTGGTCTTTATAAGAGAAAAATTGTGACATGATTTTATTACATTTCCATAATGGTATTTTTCCAGAGGGGTTAGGCTTGGCTTGTCTCTGCATACACCCACTGGATTAGGAATGGCCATTGTAGCTGGTTTCTGCTTCACACTCTGTCAGCCGATGCCGTCTTATTGAGTTTCAGGGTGTTGTCTCCAATCACCGTCCTATTTAGCAACATTTAGATGTGCTAGTGTACATTGTTTGTGTCCTTTCCTCCTGGGGTTGGACGGAGTTCTCTGGGTTGGAAGTCCAATCACTCAACCGCGAGTGATCTTTTTTGTGTGGGGAAAAAAACTTGTGAAACAGCCCCTCGTGGTTTTTCTGAGAAGAGTGTCAGGCTTCAGATTATTTTCCAGTGCCTACTTCAAGAATTGACGAATGTACGCTTTTTAGGTTTTTGATATGTCAGTAAAGCTGAGGAATTGAGGAATCCACAGAGTGTTTTGAGAAAAAGAATGCGGCATCTTGTCAAAGTGAGTATCATGTTGTAATTTATCAGTAGAATTTAAGGGATATAAACACCTTTTATATTGAGATTATTTTAACCTTGGTCTAGGTTTGCCTCGGCAGGTTTCTGCCATTTGGTTCTTATGGAATCATACAGGATTTTCAGACAGTTGTCATGTTTTGTTTGTTTTTTTTCTCCAAAAGTTGTTTTAAAAATGAGCTCTGCTTTGAGTGTCTTGGCACTGCAGAAGCTGTTTGGATTTTGGGGGATATGATTCAAGGATTCCCTAAAACCAACAGTATGCTCGGTGTAGAAACCTGCCTCATGCAGCAACATATGAGTGGCAAAAAGGTTGGTGGAATATCACGGAAAATATCAGGGAAAATAGTCTAGAATTAGCCCCATTTAGTCTGGTAGAGACCCAAAAATCCAGCCAAGTTTGGCTTGAGTGGGACACAAAATAAGAAAACTGCTGTAACTTTTTTTATTCAAATGTTACCTGTGGCATACATGTAAAGTGGCTCTATGTACATGTATGTGGCTGTTCAACCATTTGTAAAGTTGCTTATATTCACTTATTTCCCAGGAATATTTAACTGTTTACAATGAATGGACAGTTGTGTTCCAGGACCAGTGTACAAAGCATTGAAATTTCTACGTTAGATGATGATTTCAATCATAGGTATGGAAACATGACAGAAAAGACAGATACCTCTCCCCATATGTGCAATTTCATTTCCTTGTAGACTTGAATTTTATTTACCGTGTGATATTGCATGATCCTCTTTTTGAAGCTGCTTTGCTTGCTTGTCAGTTTGGAATACATGCGATTCACAATAGTGCGCCTCCAAGAGTTTGCAATGCGTTGACCAATCACAGTGGGCAAAATCTGTCTACCCTTTCCAAACGTGCATTGGGTCGACAGATTTCGCGCGTTGTAATTGGTCAACACATTGCAAACTCTTGGAGGCGCACTATTGCGAATCGCCCGTATTGAAACTGTCTTCTGCGTTCAGTTATCTGAACTGTTTTCTTTTCTGTATGACCCATTCCTTTTTGTGGCAATTTTTGTTTTGTATCAGAAAGGACAGGGGTTCGATTTCCCAAGATTTTTTTCTTTTACTGGAAATGTCTGTTTTGAGTTTTTACATGTAGGTTTTGTTACTTTTTTGGACTTTATGCAAAATGAACTTCAATTTGTGGGACACAAATCCTGCCCGTAAGCTACTAAAAGTTCCAGCCGCTTTGTCAGTTTTGTTTAAAGATTTTTCTTCATCCCACTATCACCCCTGAAAAAGTCATTCCATGGGTAGGTGCATTTATATTTGTGATTGTGTGCGGTTTGGAAGTTATCGTATGATTGCAGCAAACGATATCTTTGCAATGTGATACCGCCTGTTTTCTTCGGCAGTCTTTTGAACTGAGTTGTCAGGTAAACAGTGTTAACTTTCTTCTTGTGTAATTTTTTTTAGTATGACTAGAATCTCCCATGTTTAGCCGGAATAAATGAAATCTATTGTCAAAGCTTGTTTAGTCAGCAGTTGTTTACAGTGCGGTGCCATTCACCCCGAACCGCCACAACTCTACCGACCAATCGCATTGGGGGATTGGATTCTGGTTATGATTGCGGGCAGCGACCCATGTCAAACAACTCCCCTCCCAGCCCGTGGACCTCTCTCTGTTTGCCCGGTTTGTCCGATTCCGAAGGTCGTTTAGGCTCAGATGTCCCTAGCCAAAGCCGTGCTATCGTGGCGCTCTCACACAAATCCAGACTGAGTGTGCAGTGCCGAAACTTGACTAAAACTAGGTAAGTCTATCCATTCTTGTGCTAACATGAAGCAAGCAGTGATTTATACGAGGCGTAGTACACCCATTCCCTTTATTTCGGTCACTTCATTCTTTCCCGTGTGTATTCCCTTGAACGAGGGACGTTGAAACCTGTCGTCGGTGGTGCTGGCCCGTGATCAAGTAGGGGTCGTTTTGTCCGTGTATGTCTTCCGATGTTTACCGAGTACCGGATTTCACTCGGTAGAACAACGTGAGACAAAAATCAATGTGCGCTCATGTCCACCCGTCAGTGCTGGGCTAGCTCAAGTGGGGATATCAGTAGCTATGTGCATTGGATCCCTTACACCCAGCTCGATTGGTGTTCAGCCCTGATAGCCGTGTTGCGTTCCTCTGCCAACCCACGGTGAAGAGAGAGCATAAAAGAAGATCTCTTTTTAAACCATTGGATACACTAAACCCTGATCTCTGCCACATCTTTTTGCTGGGGCAGTCTTCCGTTGTCATTGTGGGGCCCAATTGCGGATATTACCCTTCAGCTCGGGCAGGCCGGGCTGCTGGAGAGACTATTTAAGAGGGACATAAAATCGGCAACTCTGTTCATAAATTCTCGATTGGTGTTGGGCAAATGTCATCACTAGTGGCCGCGGCGACTTATCCCCCGTCAGTTCGAGTTATACATCAGTTCCGAGTAGCACTCCTCAAGGCCTGCCCTCATGAAATGTCAAAGTGTAACGTCCAGAAAAGGTGGTTATTTAAGCCGGTTGGAGAGTACAAAATCCAGACGTGGTAATAAGTAATGCGTATTTAGTTGTGCAATGGGTGAAAAGTGTATTCTAGACCTTACATGTACAATGAATACTACAAGTACATGTGCATGTATTAACACACTGTGAAGATTTTCCGATACCGAATGTGGACCTTTTTTGTGTTCAGACCTGTAGAAGAATGAATTAGACTGATTGCTTTTTATTATTTACTTCATATCGCAATATCACCGTCATCACTTTGAGGTGTAGACACAGAAATGACAGAACACAGTTAAGGGGACCAGTCACATTTTTAGTGTCTCCTTTGTGTTTGTAAATAGTTGGAAGTGTTGCAACTCTCCAAAATGTTTTACATGCAAATTTCAATGAAACGGTGGAGCACTTTATGTTCATACGTAGTTGTTATTCCCTTTTGAGTCAGAAATGGACATTACCCGTCAGTTTTGACATTACAATAGACATTGATTTTTATTTCAAAACACACATCAATCTTTGTCTCAATCCAATTGTAGCCACACTTACACACCTGAAGAACAAATGTGGAGGGCTATTAGAAGAGATGATGAACTGACGAATATGAAATATCGCCGTTAGTTATTGCATGCTCGTTTTCGATATTTAATATAACCCTCTTTTGATCTCTTTGTATAAAAGAGTCAGAAATGGTCTTTGAAATCCTTTCCTAAATGTAATTTGTGTTTTTGGCTCTATGAGCAATACTTTGTTTGAATACTGTTGTCAAACTTATTTTTCAGTTCATGAGATAAATCTGAAAATCACCAGAACGCTTGATTCGCCAGTTTTCCGGTTCGTATGCCGACAAAAATATTGAAACTATCAGGCAAACACTGCAAACATGATGGAAACTTACAGGCCTTTTCTGTGTTTTTGTCAAGTACAAGCCAAATTCCAATTACTGAGTAAACATTGTCTACTCTGCCGAGTCTACTGAAAATTTTAAACAAAAAGAAGAAAAAAAGCACAGTTCCAATTTATTTCTGAGATGGAGAGATTTTTTTGGGAAAGGACAGAGTTGTTAAAACACTGAAAACCCTTCCATTTACACTACAGGGTGTGTTTTTGTGATAGGCTCACTTAGGATTTCTAGTCGCAGCCTGCCTTGTAGCAAAGTCAAATTGACAACTGGTCTGGATCACAGTTGACAAAATCAGGCTCCATCAAACTTGCGGATTCGTAAACAGTCACCTTGACGAGCTACCATAATGTTTGCTCTACCACCATCCACAGTCAAAATACGGTGGATTTAATCAGAGTGGGGGGGGGGAGCTGGAGGCCTGCTTTTCTCATCATAAAGGGAAAAAAAATGAATGGAGATAATGAATGAAAAAGCCCCCTGAATGGTTTTGAGTAATTTGTGGCAGTGTGGATAGCTGCTGACATGTCATGATGGACTTTGTTGTAAGGGGCAGACACGGGGCCCCGGAAAATCGGGAGCCAATCACTTAAACCCCCCCCCATATCTGACCAGAGTCAATTATTCTAATGAAATTTGTCACGAGTTAAAGGGTGGGTCATGTTGAAAAAAATTCAGGAAAATTGTCATATGGACTTCTAATCTATGAGCTTGTACGTATGCACGTATGTTTTTTACATGAAAACTCAATAAGGAATCTTTTCATCAGGAAAAGTTGGGTCAAAATCAGTGGGCGAAACTTTACTACATTTCAGAAAACATTTCCGCGAATGCGGGAAGTGCATTATCAAAATTGGTCCTCGCTGCTTCTCTTTGAAATGCAAATTGAATTTTACTTGAAACTCTGCAGACATGTTTCATTGATAAGTTTCTAGCCATTCGATGCATCTTTAAAGAGGTTTCCAAATTGAATTGAGTTGAATTATCAAAATATTTTCCTCTCAACTTTGCAGTTCACATACATTCTTCAGTTGCCATAAGAATATCATTTTTATTTTTCTTTGCCAGACTTAATTTCTCTGGTATGTTTGGATTTTAGGAGAGCAATAAAGGATTTCAAGCTGTGTTGAATGGTATTGTTTCAACAAGTTTGGTTGCTTACCAGAGTCGAAGCCCTTCAAAGAGTTATTCATTACACGTAAATTTTTTTTCTTGACCGTGCAAGCAATCAAAGTAATGGGCAGTTGAATGTTTTGCCAAATCAGATACGTTGCATAGGTGATTTGCCAGATAAAAAAACGTCGACTTGCAGGAGAGCAAATCACAATATGTACCTGTGACACTTGTGTTACTTTGGCAAATTTAATCCCAAACCCCACTGATTGTCTACGCTTCATTTGTTGCGGAAATTGTATGAGTCTCGAGGTAAGTAATTGAACTCAATTGCAAAATGCCCGAATAGCCTGCTGTGCATGATGTGAAAAGGTGAGAACGTATTGAACTTTAAAGCCCAAAATTATGACGTGTTCTACCAAAACCAGACACAATTTTTGCCAGAGGGTGAAACACAGAAATTGTGTGTGTGTTCATGTACACATGTGCTTGTCATTTTGAAAATGTCATTTTGCCATGTGAAGGGTTCTACACCTTTGTTGAATTTCCATCAAGCCACCCAGACCCATTTTTTTTGTCATCGAACAGACAGTAATTAGAAAATTGTTTGTGTAAATGAGTCTTGTTGATACGACATGTGTTCAGATTTCTGGTCTGCTTTACTGTTGTGGTTTCAGAACATTGAATGCGCCTTACTTGTAATATGTACCTTCAAACAGATAATCAAGAAATTAGGAAATGGTGTTGCCAGTGGTTATAAAGTGAAATTGAAATTTGGATGGCTTTCCCTGAAGCTGGATGCGCTGGGCTTCCCACAAATGTTTTTGTACCTAAATGCAGAGATGGAGAGAGTAACCCATCCGTGTGAAGATGTATATGTTTGTATGCAGGCTTTCACGACTGATGGTCAATGTTTATCATTTTGTCGGGGGAATGATTATAGATTAAATTTGTTCTTTTGTGTCTGTTTTTGGAATGCAGTGCTTCTGTTTGCAGTGAGTTGTACATGAGCAGTTTGGGAAAATTGCCAGAAGTCAAGAAATACATGAATGAAAATCAGGAGGGTTGCTTCCATGAATGTTGCTTGCTCTTGTTGAGGCACACCCTGAAGATTTCTTGAAATTGACTTTTTTTCTCCTTGCCACGATGGAGTTTCTTCTTTTTTTCTCCCTACCACCCTTGAGGTTTTTTCTTGAATATCCTGTTCATCTTGTTAATCCACGCTGGTTGTTTCTGCACGGGTATTCAGCTTGGTCGCGGTGTGTCGTAATGATATTTTGATTGTCACGGTATTTTCACGCCGGAGAGCATCACGTCGGGGCCCTGGCCGGTGCTGAAGGAGATGAAACATAAACAAGCCCGGGCCATTTGCCGACCCAGATCCTGCGCCATAAGTGCCAAAATTGGCTCGGCTTTGTTGCCAGACATCATAATTCAGATTCCCCAGGACTGACCGGTTTGGCAATAGCGGGCATCGCTGCCTCCGAGAACAATGGCTTATGGTCTGTCCCCTGAGATGAGGTGTGTGCGCTTCTTGTACATGTATATGAGCTGTGCATAAGCGATTGAGGGCGCAATTTGAGTTCAAATCCTTAGACTCGGTTTTGAGATGGTATGCATCGCTGTGTCTGAGGACAGTGGTCTATAATCTGTCCTGAAAAACAAGGCGTGTGCACTTCTTGTACATACATGTAGATCGCACTTAACCGATTGAGGGTACCAGTCCTGTACAAAATGACTGAAAGCAGTGTTGTGATTATTGTTGGCATCATAGCTTATTAGATTTACTGTCTGTCCCAAGAAAAAGGTTGATTGCACATGTACATGTACTTCTTTCCAACGATTTGCCCCCATTCTTTGAGGGCTTCTTTTGAATTTGCACTCCAAGATTGTACATGTAGTTATTGTGGGGCACCCACCCACCCCATAAAATGGAGTGTGCCTTCTCCACCTCAGAAAAATGGTTTTATGGTTTGCTTTCTATCAGAGAAAGTGTTGCTTTTAAAAAAAAAATGAAACGATGCACCTGACCAGGTTTCTGCTATCACAGTACTAGTACTTCTGTGACCTCATTTAACAAATTCACACTTCACGAGTTTCCTGTCAGTAGCTGTGCAGACCTCTCACTTCAAGAAGTATGATTTATGGTTTGTGCGTGTGGCTGTAGTCTACATGAGGGTCCAGTGGAAAGCAATCAGCATGGGGTGTTTAAAATTGATTATATTGTCATCATACCTGCATGAAGTTGTGGGAGGAAATAAGCGAAAGTATCATGATTGTAAAGAGCTTGGAAAATCAAAGATAGGTTCATGTTTCTGTTGTAAGCTGAAGGGATTTCCATGAAGATGTTAAAGAGCACCTCTAAAAGGAAAACAAATTTTCTCTGATTTTTATCTGTTCAGATAAATATGGAAGCATCCAAATCGAATGCAGTGTCATTTGTCTTTAGAGCACAGAAACCGAGGGGAACCCTCGCCCTGTGTTCGTAGTGGATAAGCCCTGTGCATGCCAAACTATGCATGTAGCCATTATTTGGAACCATTGTTTGGCATGCACAGGGCTTATCCACTATGGACACAGGGCGGGGGTTCCCCTCGTTTTCTCTGTTTTCTGACAATGACGCAATCTACATTCAGAACTCGCATCTTGGCATGAACAAAAAAAAAGGGCTCTTTTGAGCTTGTTGTACATGTAGTTGAGCTCTGAAGACAAATTTCACTTCATTCAATTTGAATGTTTCCATATTTATTTGAACAGATAAAATCAGAGAAAATGTGTTTTCCCTAGATGTGCTCTTTAATGTTGGAAGTAGGATAACTTTTTGGGGTGTAAGTTTAAAAACTCTGTTGCATTGTGGGTATTCTACTGTGATATGTAATTTTGAGTTGAAAAAAACTGTGTGTTGTGGTGCTGTGTTTGCCGAAGTGCAGCAACTATTTGCCGTTCCGTTCCTGCCAGGAATAATTCATCCACAAATATTGAAACAGCGCCGTGTTCCGCCCAAGGGCCGGCCAGATTCCGTGGCCGTTAAAAGTCTGGGCAGAGTGCAGTGGGCGCTCACCAACTAATTGAAAAGTGGATCAAGTATTGGAAACAAAGCTTGGCCGATGATACACCGCTTGGGCGATTTATTTGGACAACCGAGGTGGTAAAAGTTCGCCCCGTTTGTCACGGAAGAGTACATGTGACCACAGACCTGCCTTCAAAATGAATTTTTTTGTCAGCCTGTCTCCACATATTTCCAATGGAGTAAAGACCTATAGACCTAGATCTCGACGATTGGGATGCGGCCTGTGTGTCCCCTTAGGAGCATAACCAGGAGTTGGGCATAAAACTCTTAGCCGTCTGTTCATTCACTGAAGAGGGGGTAAATTAATCATCTCCAAACTCAGGGTTCTGTGTGCTTTGTCAACCATTCAGACGGGCTACATTACATGGTCAGGATGGGAACATTTGCATATGTACATTTATGTTAAGACTTGAGTGCATCAAGGGGAAGGTCTCACGGCACTGTTGGCAAATCCAGGGGAACGAATGGGGGTTACCCCCCCTCAAAAAAGGAAGAAACTTATTGAAAACGAATTAGAAATTAATGCTTCACTTTCCTTCCTTCCAAAAGTGTGAAATAAAGCTAAAAAATTAGTCTCGCCTCTCAGAGAGGCTATAAAAGTTTTGACAAAAATATGTCCAACCCCCCCAATAGTTTGTGGATCCCTCCTTCCACTGATGTAAGGTACATTGTCTTTGAGGTACATGTACTTTAATTGTGCAGGTCATGTAGAAAAGCTTAGAAAGTACATGTACATGTATGGAGGTTGTTGTGTACAGCAGGTCTCAATTTCATGGCGCTGCTTACCGCAGAATTCTGCACTTATGATCTCCAGTCTGCGCTAACCGCGCAAGCAGAAAAATTCTGCGCTAACCCTTCAAGCACAGAATCCTTAGTTATTGGATGTACATGTACGCATGCGCCAAGCCAAAATTCCTCGCTTACCCATGAAATATGTTCGGCGTAAGCGCAAATTCTTCTGCTACGGTAAGCGCCGATTTTTCACTTGCGGTAAGCAGCTCCTTGAAATTGGGCCCAGGTCTCTTGAAACAAATTTTCATATAAGCAATTAATTAAAGCATGAAAATAATGTTTTATGATCTCTTCTTCCTCAAAGAACATGATTTTGTATAATATTTATCCAGGGTTGCCTTTACCTAGTAGATGAGTAACTTGTTCTTAGTTTGCCATCTGAACTTCCATCGGCAATATTGAAAAATACCACGCAAAGTCTGGGGGGGGTTGGGATTTTCCTGACCCGTTTTTTGACTTCACAGTCATGTGCATATTGTCTTCAGCTTTTGCATGTCACGTGATTCCTTTCCAACATGGCGGCCGCTTTCTCAAGGTGATAGTTTCCCCAAGGTTCTCTCACCCACTTGTGGTAATAGCTGTCGCCGAGAACCAGTCGCGTCCCTCATCAGGCATTCAGGACGAGGGTTATATGCCCAGTGCTGCCTCTCCAACCCCACCTCAAACTGTTTACCTTGGCTCTGTCTTGAGAGACGTCAATATTTCTCGGAGGAGGGCCCCGCGCACGCTCGGTGAGGGAGAGAGTGCGTCGTTGTTGCTCCTTGGCGCTCACCTACGTGACGCGGAAACGAACTGTCGGCATTCATGTGGAAGGCCTCTAATAGCATCTTGATGCGAGTAACCTTCTAGTCAGCTGGTAACTATTCAGATCATATGGTAGCATGCAACAGGGAGATTATTGCCTCGGCTCATTCATGATTTGGGAATTAGACAGGTTATAGATTTCCGAAACATTTCCTGGCCGAGTTTTAACTCCCTCCAAGGGACCTGAAGGTACCAGTCTTTAACACTTTTTTCTTAAACAGTTTATGTGTCAGTATTGTGACAATGAGATATTCAGTTGTGTGTAAGTTTAAACTTGGATTAGAAATCAAATACATGTCGCCCTGTCAAAGTGAAAACAGTCCCCTCTCGATGTGAAGAATAGTATTATGTTTTAAACAAATACCTTTACGAGGAACAAATTCTGCATACCCCAATTTCTTGAATTCTCATGTTCTTTGTTTTTTCACTTGTAACTTTTCTTGTAACAAAGTCCTGGTTATGACAAAGTAATTTGTCTGGTCTCTGCAACTTTGTTGTAACTAGAGTTGACTGTATTTGGAAATAAGTTGGGGGCTGTTGGATGAATGGAATAACATTCAGGGGTTTGTAGTTCATATCTGTGTCAAGTTGGATTTTCTGTAATCCAATTTAGAAGTTGTCATGTGAGCACTCCATATGTTGGAACATTAGAAGGTGTCAAAGTGTAAGTCGTGATTCACTCCATGTTGTGTTATGGGGAAATAAAAAGTACCGCTGTGACGTGTGATTTACAGCGAGGAGAAGAAGTGCCGTGATTAAAATAAATGAATTTGATTAAGAAGTTATTCTTGGGAGTGTACACGGCGACAAGCGGATTGAGAAATAATAGCCAGACCAATTCCCGCAATGAGGAGGGAGATTGAATTGAAGATGGATAACCGAGATGATACGTTGGGACAAGACGAGCGATCAGTTGAGTGGGGGGATGGGTAAGGATGCCGAATCTTGAAGATCATCCAGGAACGGGCAATTCCTCCCCAGACGAGCTAGGGCGGCAGACTGTATGAAATTGAGCAAATAAAATATTGAGCGGACTTGGAGCGCTGTGCGTTCCCCCCCCGGCATGGCTACCGGCAACATTTGAATCATCCAACTGATAAATGTTGTATGTGAGGGTTTGCCCAAGGGATACAGAGAGGGGGTTGGATGCAACTGCTAACTTATAGCAGTAAGCTCCTCGGCAGGTTTGGCCAAGTATATAACCCTCCCCTCTGGTCTGATGGTACACAACCACTCCATGCCATCTCATCCGTCCTGCAGGACCACCGCCGCTAATTGCCCGCGCCAAATTTTGTGACTAACAGCGCTCGGGGCGACCATATTGGGGAGGCGTGTTGGGCCAAGAGCGGCCACTGAGCCGAGGCGAGACAGAAGACAGAGAGAGACGCGAAAAAAAAAAAGAGGAAAAACCACAGGTCCCGGACTACGGGTCGAAAAAAAAAAAAATCCACCCTTAAGGGCCAAGGTGGTAATTATGCACGCCTTTTCTAGCCATGCAGGTATGTACAGCCCACAGGCATATTCTACTCTGAGTCTCTTAGCTCTCCCTTTCTTCAATCTTTGAAGCTACCACTGCCACAATGCTTTATTGATTTTGGACGTATTCTCAACCCCCCCCTCCACCCCTTGCACCGGTGACCAAAATATTTATCATTTGCTCGGGACTGAAGTAATTAAATTTGTGTGCGTGGGATCTGAGGTATTGTTAAGCTGGAGTTCATGCAAGGGTGGAAGAGGCCCCAAAATGGTGGGTAGAATTGGGCAGGCCAACTGCAATAATAGACGGTAGTGAGGTGGGTGCATGTGTGTAGGGCTGAAGGAGCAGGCCCCCTTCAATGCACTGAGTGTGAGTGCGTGTGTGCACAGTGATTGACTCGGGCCCTACCATAGCCATTCAGACCCGGTCTGAATAGCTACATTGTGGCTATAGTGTTAATAACCAATTGTCAACAATCCCTGCGGAGGCTTTGTCAGGCGATTAGCTCCCGACCCGCACCTCCAATCAGAGAGAGAGAGGGAGACAGAGAAAAAAAAAGACTCTCTTCAATAAGCGGGTTTGATTCACATGTGCACGCTTGGTCACACTCAGCAGACACCATGTGACTTCTTTATGCCCTGTTGCCAACATTTTCTCGCCGGGACTTTATCCTGCTGGCCTCTCTGCCTTGGTCGTTCTCTGATAGCGATGATAACGCAGTGGCATATCTCTCTGATATCTCGTCCCGGATATCCCCGCTTTGATACATGTTGCATGCTCGCCCGCCCAAGATCTGTCTTCTTAACAAGGTAAACACATTCCCCTCCATATTTCTGGGGCAATATTTGAGTGAGTTGAATGGAAATGGGAGGGGGGAATCCTGCCCTTGCTCTTTCCCCCCACCGATGCCGACAGTGACGGATGGAGTTCCAACAAGCATCCAAACATGTAGGTTTTGAACGGCATTGACTAATCCCTCATGCTGACCGACCGCGGGGAAATTTGCCCAGTACCTGGCCTGGAGCAGCAATGCATGCTGTGTCACTCCACTGTAGCATGGGTGTTTTCACTGTATAAATCTCCATCGGCCTGTCATATAGGCTTCACAGTTGTTAGACATATGTCATGAATTCCCATAAAAATCCTGTGTTTTGACATGTCAGTGGTTTGATTTGATAGGGGAAGATTTTAATTCCTCAGGATTGGTTAGATGGGTAATTCCAGAAATTAGTGGTCCAAAAGTGTGTCATTTTTGTGTCCCCATGGAATTATCTCTGGAATTGATTTCAAACTATCACTATTTGTTTAGCAGGTAATTTGCATTAATTCATAACTCTTGGGAATTGGAAAAAGTGTTCTGATTTTACAAATCATATGTCAGATGGGACAGGGACACAAAAAGATGGACCCTAATTTCTGGAATGTACCCACATACAACAATTGCTATTGTCACGGATGCCTCAGAGAGTAGGGTTCAGTTTTTTTTAACAAATAGAACAGAGTCCATCATTTACACATTTTGTAAAGTTTAGATTCGTGTATGAATTTCTGTTGAGTAGCTGTCAATGCTTTGTGCATACTGCTTGACAAACCATGAACAAATTGAATATCTTTGAGCTTGTAAGATTACAAGAGTGCAGAGTTTCATTTTACCCGACCCAAGTTTGTTTGCTGTAAAACTGCATCGTATCACACCGATTGACTGACTGCCAACTATCAATCCTATGTCTAAAACTTTGATTTAGTCACTAAGTATTGTGGGATTTTTGTATTTTTAGAATACACCTTGAAAATATCAACAGGAAGACTGTGGTTGTGTCTAAAAGAATCGCTGAATCTGAACGTCGGTAAAAGTGTTGGTTGCCTATGGAAATATTTGGTTTCCTCATTCAGTGAAGCATAGAGCTTGTGATTGGTTCTTTCTTAGTATGCAGAAATGAATATTTGCTGCGGTTTTGTGTATTTGAATTATGTGGCAAGCACACATGCCAAATTTGTGATTTGGGCTTTGAATGTGCAATTACAGTTGATCACACCAAATGCGCCTTGAATATTGGCATGGTCTGAATGTGGTATTTGTTGACTTGTTACATCGACATAAATTTACTGGAACGGTGATGCCCTTTAGAGAGGTGTCATAAATCCAGCACGAACAGATACATAAACACTTTTCTCAACCGTGAATGTTCTCTAATCCATCGTAAAAACCCCATTCATTTGCCCGTCCCCCTCCCCCCCAACAAAATAAGATCGATTAAACTCGTGCACTCGTACTTGTCAAGATGATTGATTTGCCAAGGCTGGGGCTTTGTAGAGCCTCACATTGGTCCAGCAGCATTTTCGCGATCTATTACTTTGCCCCCAAAAAGATGGAAGTTGGGACTGGCCAGGGCTGGGGGGGAGGTTGAGATGGGAGGCTCGTGTATTGCTCTGCGGGGGCTCTGAGTTGCAGTTTGGCATTTGTTTGATCGTCGTGAGTTACGAGAATTTGAACTGGGTTATGCATACACGCTGAGTGGTTTTATTATCGGGGGTGTAAACGGTGGAAATTGCTGGGAATGGTGCTCCCTCCTAGTCGATGCTGTAAAAAAAAAAGACTTGATCGTAAACTGTTACTGCCAGAGATGCATAGTGCCTTGTATTGCTACATCCATTGGTACGTGATTTGTATTTCAAAAGAGAAAATGACCTACACATGACAGAGAGTGCTGCGAGTTCACCACATTGTGTCGCGGATCATTCTTCCAGCTTTTTCCACAATCTTCCCCAATTGTTGTGAGCACCTTTTTTTCTCTCCTCTCTCTCTGTCCCGTTCGCCTGTTTCTGTTTTCCGAACGTGCTCAGTCGCCGAAGGAGCCTGCAAGTTCAAATTTGCACTCCCTTTGAAAAGCAGCTTGCCGCCATGTTTTAATAGTCGAGGTCAGGTTTTTTTTTTTTTTGGGCAGAATAAGCCCAGTGAGCCTGGAGTTTGTGTGGAGTGTAGTGTTTCTTGTGGTGGGAGGGGGTGTATGAATACTGGTTTGTTGTCCCAAACCTGCTTAACGCTATTATCCCAATGAGGAAAAAAAATGCCCCGGCCATGACTAAATAAAAGTTCCCTCATCAAAGGAAAGCCCAGTTTAGCCGCTGTGACCCCAAGAAAGTGTCTTGACTATTACGGTCGGGAATTACTCGGGGAAAAAAAAAAGGGGTGTATACATTTGATCAGCCGTCAAGCATTCCAGTGTGGTAAATTTTTCTGGGCATTTTGCCAGTTAGATAATAGTCTTTTATTTTGCCTTGTTGCTTTCTTTTCTGAGAAGCATTATATCGTAGGAAAAAAAATGAATTTCAGTACTCAAATTAATAAACTCACAACAAAATACTTCAACAGGGCTGAACTATTTGGGCAGGTTTAAATGCTTTGAAACATTCAATTTTTTAAACAAAAATTTAGATGTGAAACGATTGAGATCTTCCTGTCTAGTTATGAACTCTGCACTTTAGGAACACAGTGGAGCAAGGTTCTTTGAGCTTTACAAATTACCATGTAATAATATCAGTAGGTACATGTATCTTGTGTAATCATGAATAGCAAACAAAGACTTGGGATCTTCAAGGCTACATACATGACATGTCAGTATGCATGCATTGAGCATGGCAGTGGAAAAAGTATACATATTTGACTGGCCCTTCTTGGAAAAAAGCGTGCTGCGCAAACAACGGTCTGTTCGATTTTCACAAAATTAGTGTCAAAGTGACCGCGTAGAGTTACTCTAAAAACTCCTAAAGGAGCAACTCCTGAAAATAATGCACTGTGGCAATACTAAGGAAAATACAATGCACATCAAGGGAGGAGAGGCAGGGGCTGATTGCATCCCCTGGCTCTTTGAGGGTTAAGCCAATTCATAAATTATTCAAATGAACTTTGACAGAAGCATTTCATTGCCATTCTTTGCCTCTGTTACTTGTGGCTTGTCTTGGGAAGGTACATGTACTTGTGACAGGACTTATGAAAGGACTTGTGATCAAATTGACTAGAGCTCTGAATTTCTGTCGGCTGACGATGCCAAAATCTAGGGAGTCTATACGTGCGTGCAGCCTGTGTTTTAGTCTTCATTCAGAGCTTTGTCCAACATTCGAAACACTTGTTCTGTCTGATTTTGTACTAAGTGTCAGGGTGAAAGAAAAAGGATATTTTCAGAAGGCACGGACCCCTGAACAAATCAGGCCTAGATTGAGAGCCTCGTTTGATGGGGGGGGGAGTTCACAGTCCTGTTGATCGGGTGCTCCTAGCGAGTCAAATGCTATCAATTTAGCCGCATTCAAACCTGGGCCACTCCTTCGCGCCATCAAGAAGCCGGGCATAATCAAATTGAACACTCAGGTTGAGGCTTTTAGCTGGAAGCCCGGGCCATGCTGTGGAGAACTCTTATCTCTCTCCTTTTTTTTCATACCCTTTTCGAGATGTCAGCATTAGGATGATCGTACTCTGCGCCGTTGGGTAATGTAGCATTAGGGGTGTGAATGTAAGTGCAAGTCAGACCAACACAGCAATTGGAGGGGAATTTCTAAAATACAGAGTACTGTTAAGTCATACTGTTTTCCTTAGATTTTCATTTCTGTGAGTTAGGAGAATTTAAAAGGCTTATTTTAGTGGAAAAATGGGGTACTGCTACATAATGGTCAACGTTACATTCGCCTGTAAAAGCCAAAGCCACAGCATACACTTTATTTTCTGAGATTATGGAGTTCCAGTTTCTGGCATTTTGGTCGCAAAAGAAGTGAGAGTGGAAAATGAAGAAAGACTAAGAGACTGCAGAAACCTCTTAGAAACAGAAACTGTATTCCTGTAACCTCCCACGCTAACACAAAATATGTATAGGCCAGTTTGACAGAGTCCGTTTGTGCATCATTGCTTTTTTTACAGCTCCTGTGCCAAAGTCAGGTATATGTATGCAGGTTATCCACAGATTAGCTGATTTCCTCATTCAGAAATCCCTCGTTTGCCATTACAGGTTGACACTATTTCCTCAATATTGTTGGACTTCTGGTTGCGTACCTGCATACCAAAATCATGTGCGTCCTTTTAGATAAGACGCAGCTGTGGAATTCCTAGAAATATGATTTGCCTCGGGTTTGCAATTGTTTTTGTCAGACCAGGTGATTTCCTCAATCTTCTATTTCTTTAATTTTGTATTTATCGGCTTGAACTTTCGAGGTTTGTGCAGTTAATTTGAGGCAAGTTTAAAAATCCTGTGTGCAGTGATATGGGCTGCTTGCAAGAAACTTGCTCTTGGCAGTGAATACCTATGGGTTTATGCAGTGCACGAGCACACATGCCTGTTCACACATATTGAGCATGTCGCACACCTTTTTGGTATGGTTACCTGGTGCCAGTGGTATTTTGTCAATGTGACCCCTCAGTTTGTCAAATGATCATTAAAAAGCGTCTGGATTTGCAATGCCCTTAATCAGTTCACAAAGGTCATTGAAGCCATCAGCGGCCATCCTGCCATGTTAAGTACATACAGTGTAGTGTATAGAGGTAATATAAAGACTGCTGGCCATTGTAAACTAAAGCATTTGTGGCAACAATAACCACTATGGCACACCGGCCAATGATCAATCATCAAATGTATTCATAGTATTACTGATGGCTTCAGTGGATACAAGTAGCTTGAGTCCAGACTTCCTTATGTGACATCCATCATTTGTCAGAAGTGGACAGCATTCAGTCCCTTTGACGTTAAACTCCCAGTTAGATGGTGAAAGACTGTTAACAGTTACCCAACCACTAGGGTGAGTGGATTATGGGACAAAAGAGTATTAAGCCCCCCTCAATTGATTGCTGTTTAGCCAGGCCCAACCAGCTCAGAGTTAACCCAGAGCAGGGGTTAATTGACACCTTACTGAGCAGACTGAAGGAGCTCTATGGAAATAAACAAGGGAAAAGAGGCAGACAGTAGTGTGTGATTTTCCCACTGTTGTCCAGTGAAGAAGGGGAAATTATACTAAAATGGAAGATAAGACTGCAGGTCATGTACTGCGTAGCTTGCCTAGGATGTGCACTGCACATTTTTGTTTGCAAAGGTTTCTCTGGACGGTCAACCAAAATTCAACCTGTGAAATTCCAACATAACCGTGAAGATATCATGGTAGACCAAGAGAAGGCGCTATTTCCTTAGCAACAGAGGCTGCTTTGGTACCAGCTGAACTTCACTGGTTCCCAAACGACTAGGAAATGCAAGCGTTGCAGTCGCATCACTACCGACAAAACGATATTCTCCAGACCATGGTGTCTCTTTTCAACCGATGGAGGGGTGCTTCTGCTCCAGGTGGATATGCTCAGTAACCCTGCAGTGCTCCATGAAATAATGCTCAGAAATGTAGAATTGTTATTGAGATAATTGTATGCTGCTGTAAAATATGGGTGATTCCATGACGTTCTACGTGACTACTTTGCGATGTACTGACAAGAGATGTTGGAAAATTCATTCTGAAATTTGAAACAGATCTTGTTGGTAAAACAGGCTCCATTTTTTTTTTGTTGGACTATAGTATTTGAAATGTACTCATCATATCCACAATATTGAAGTTACTGAATTCTTCAAGCCAAACATACATACATATATATTCCCTTCCCGCCTTTATTGCCGGCAACAAAAGCAACGGTATTCTGGTCTTTTCAGAAAAATTGCTTTGGAGACAGACAGATCAGAGCTGGTCACTTCACCGATCAATGATTTATTCAAGATCCCTCAGTCATCAACAAAATGGCATGCTAAATGCTGACCGCTGTAATTTGAAGACTGGACTCGCATGGGAATAGCTCGGTGTTTAAATAATCGTGTACTTTGAAATGTCTCTGGAGGGTGTTATTTACTGAGTTCCAGAGTGAAAACTTCATTGTTTTCTCAGAATTCTAGATTGAGGTTACATGCTAGGGGATGTACCGGGTATCTAGTCTTATATCTGTTTTTCAAATTTTTACCTGTTTCCCATTAAATGTTTGCAAGGAAGAAAAATATTGGCCACAAACTCTAACTTGAAATTGTTTTATTTCTTTTGTATGTGGTTGGTTGGGCTTCTCTGAAATCTTTAATAGACCTACATGTACATGTAGGGACTATTGGTGCTTTGGAGATAAACAGAGATCTTCAGATGTAGCTTTTAGATGGGAGGAGAAATTCACAGGAGAAAGTGGGTTTTGCTTTCAGCTCTTGGAGGACTGTCCTTTTTCCTCATACTAGTTACCATTCAAGACAGTTATGGAGTATTTTGCCCAGTTACTGTGCCTGCAAAGTAATGGAATTTTTACAAACTGATTTTGTTGCCCTTTTTTTTTTCTTTGAACGTAGTGCTGCCTGGCAAACTTCCCAGTGGAAAAAAAGGAAAAAAAAATTGACGGACATGTTGTTGATGAGGTCTCGGGAAGTAACATCAGTTAAGTCAAGTGGTGTTTATGGGCTAATCGAATTGGAGGGCACCCGGGCCTGAAATAGATAGGAGTCGCACTTAATATTTGCCGAGAAATTGAAAATGGAATTACGCATCGTCGCCTCAGCTTAGAGGGTGTTTTGAGACGGTTGGGAAGCCAGATGAGTGATATGGAATAGGCTTGGAATATGAGAAAATATTGAGAGAAGTGAATTGTGTGGGTTGGCACTGAGTAGGTCGAGCAGGGGTCAGCGAGGCAAAGTGATACGTTTCTCCCCTACTCTGACCAACCTTGCATGATTTACATTGAATTAGACTCGGATATGTATGTGCCTTTCAGATTATTTTTTTGGGGGGAGGGGGAATTTTTCCCTGTGACTGCAGAATTTGTTCGCCTCAGTTCTAATCTATTGTAGGTACATGTATGCAGTAGGCCAAAGATGTTGTTTGGTGAAGCAACAGATCAGAACCAATCTTGTTTCTAATATGTAGCTGTTTTTTTTTCTAATGCCATGCAAGTTTTGCAGAGACCTAGCTGCCAAGCTGTCAGTCAAGAATATGGCCGTTTCACAATGGCGCGCCACCAAGAGTTTGCAACCCGTTGGCCAGTCACAGTGCACGAAACTTTTCAACCCAATGCGCGTTTGGAAAAGGTCGACAAATTTCGCTCATTATGATTGGCCAACGTGTTGCAAACTCTTGGTGGTGCGCTGTTGTGAATCGCCCGTATTGGTTTGGTCAAGGGTGGGTAACTGTTGCCAAAGAATGCTGTTTCTTGGCACCTTGGTCTGAAATCCTGCTCTATCCTGCCCAAATCTGGTAGCATATACCGGTATGTACTGGTGCCTTGTAAACATGGAGACTTTATTGGATGTGATCTATCCTGTATTGAATCACTGTAGGGTTTTGATTTGTCAGGATTTTTCCCATTTTTACCCCGAAATTTGTGGATTTTAGAGGTTTGACCACTCGAATTTAGTTACTTCTCTCCACATTATGTATCTGTTTGGCAGAGAAATCATGCCTTGTTAACTCTTACGAGTCCAGGAAAGTCGTCTGCGCGAAGTTAAAAAGATGTTGTCCTCATAACCCAATTTCAACCCTGTCATGTCATGCTGAACCAATTAGTGCTTAAATTTTGTCAGATTTGGAGAAAGTGGGACTAATATTCGTGATCAAGTCTTCAACTGTTGATTTTTTTTTCTCCAGTGAGAGCTGGTGTTACTGAGTTTCACAAAGAAGCCTTTTTTACATGTATTTCTTTGGCAGAGCTGTTAATGTCATTGATATTTGTCTGTTAGTGGAAACAGTTCATGTGTCTGATTCATGGGTCACGTTTTGTGCCTGGATTTGGCGCTTAGTATTCGCCGGCCGTGCGGTTATTGTGATACACCTAGATACTTATCTTAATACTCTGGCTGTGAGTCGGGCCGTGTTTGCTATCTTCAGCTTTCTCCCACCATGACAATAACGGGGCAAATCTGCGTCCAGCGGACGTGGCGTGATTGACAGTTGAGCGTGCATCTTGCCGGAGGACTGCTTGTCTTCCCCCCCCCTTGATCCTATAATATGCAACCTCTCGCTTAGTTGTATGTGCCGTGCTGGCGCGATTGCAGCGCAGGCCATGATGAGGAATCTTGCTTCGGGGGATGCACTTAGAGCCGGGGTATGAGCCCTGAGCTCGACTCTCCCCCCCCTGCGTGTGCACCGTCTTTGCCCTGGCCTGGAAATCTGTATGCGGACAGTGCTCGTAGCTGGAGCTCGGGCTCGATCTGCCCGCGAAAATTGTTCATAACGCGATTGGATTTGCCTGTAACTATGCGTAATGATTAGGGCCCGCGAGCTGTATCGTACACTGTGCAGAGAATTAACCGCTTGCTACCAGCTTTCCCCGATTTAATGCTGAAAAACGATCAGGTTTTTTGGATCTCTGCATCATGGATTTACATTTCTTGTCGAGTTGAATGGTGCATGAAAGGTTCAAAAGTTAAAACGCTGGAAATTTCTGCCTGTACTTTGTTTTGAGGGCTTTAACTGGAATTCTGAAAGTGAATTATGAATATTTCTTGTTCAGAATTTGCAGATTTTTTGTTTTGAAATTCCCTGCTGATTTTTCTTTTGGCTCTCACGTTTTCAATACTACACACTTGAGACAATTTCTTCTGTTATTTTAATTAGTACAATTGTTAATTTTTTAGTGTTATTCATGTTGTTTTGCCCAAAAGGAGTACGTCCTTTACATTTATGTCCCTGGCCACCAAAACAAAGGAAAAAAAGGTGTAATTGTTGGCCCACCCCGCAATTTATGAAAATTGGACCTGCCTTAGGAGCACTGATGAATTGATTCTACCAATGCAAATATTAGTCTTGGCAGCAACTGCTCGTCCCAAGTCAGGGGGGGTGGTGATCCCAAGCAAGATGCTATATGACTGTCTGACTTCAAAAATCACCCTCACGGTGCACGCGTATGCTGGCACTGAGCAAGTAGTCCACAGAGCGGCATTGTGCACAGATGGTCGCGGTGCGGTCGATTCCGGAGAACAATTCCCCCGTCGTGGTGGTAGCGAGCGTGTGCCTCGAGATGAGTGGTATTTTAATGGCACTACGCTTTGACTCTTGCGCAGCCAGAGACATGGAAAATCCTCAGAGAGTCTCCCAATACCGTGTCCATTAATGCTCCACTACCCAGCCGCACGGTTTCCTCAGCTCTGCGGCCTCAACTATTAGAGCGGCTGGGAGAAGCCGCTTGTACCTAAATATCAACACCCAGAGAAGATAATGATAGATGCCCAAATAAAGTGCGGTGGCCAAAAAGAAAAAAAAAACTGATGGAAAAGACCAAGTGTTTAGAGTGGGGAAAAAAAGCTTTTAAAATTCCTCAATGACCATGATGAATGAACTGCCGTGATAGCAAGGAGACTGGCTCTTCTGTTTAGATTATTCAGTCTTTCTGTAGCTCTTGGTTAGTATTTTTTTCTCTCCTGGCTTTGTGATTCTAGCATTGTTTTCCAGGCTTGTGATTTTTATGAATGGATTTTGCATTTGCATGTGTGGATATTGGATCACGGTTTTGGGTGGGAAATAAGTGGAGAAAAAATTGTCAGGATGAGGATATTTCTGAGAAATATCCCAGGAATGTGGCTGTACATTCAGTCTAACATTTGGTTATTTAGTTAAGTCGTTGGTAAGTAATTGATGCTGTTGTGGTGGAAATAATGTCTCTGTTGTTCCATTTCCATTTGTTGCTTTTAGATATAATATCCAAATTGAGTTACATCAATTTTCTTAGTATTCAGTGGATAACCTGTCTGCCTTCCTGCCTGGATTGGTGCGTACTAAAGTGTGTGACTTCAGAATGAATTCCGGCCTTATTGAACAAAGGATTAAAGCTTTGTGTATTTGTATACAAAGATTTGTTTGATGCGAACTCCAATACCATGTATCACCGGCTTCTGGGCGAAAACAAAAAGAAAAGTTTGTAATCTTAAGTAATGAGGGGGGATGGAAAATTATATGCATGTTGCTAGGAAAACGAATGACTAAGCATTAGATGAAATAGTTCAGTTTTTGTTTACTTTGAAAGTGATAATTGATTGAAATTGAAGCAATTGCTGTCAAGGCATCTGTTAAAAGTTACAGGAGTTGTAACTAAACGTGTGGACTAAATAAGTAGTTCTTACATTGTAGCTGGCGTTCATTAGCCTACTTATTACTATAAGTTTGTCTCACCATTGGTTGTCTCCATATTTCAATCTACTCTCGGCTTTGAGGAGAGTCGTTTAAAAAAACTGTAGGACATTTTCTTTTCTTTATCCCCAGGCCAGCAGCCAGCCTTGCCAATATCTGACCCCATTCCCTCTTGATTTTTGCCTCTGAGGTGTTGTGAGAGAATTGCGCTGCAAAAACAAAACTGTGTCAGGCCCGATCCCAGACAGAATACAACTTCTTCTCACCAACTTTGCCAGCAGGTCTCTCTTTTTTCTTTTTTTTTTAATTTCCGAGAGAACACAGGTCAGCATGCGGAGAAAAAAATACATGTAGGTCTAGCAAGAGAGCTGTGAAAGCAAGGTACACGGACATGTATCAGGGCTTTCCTTGAAATCATCTCTGAGTTAACCTTGCTGACTTTGATTCTTATGAGCAGGTCATTAGGATGGTACCACTGTGTGCCAGAAAAGACAAGCACCATGATGTTGGGTCTATAAAAGGAAATAACTGAATTGGAATGTGTTTGTTAAACTGTAACCGCACTGAAGATCAGTTTCTGCGTGCAAGATGCAGTCTCTTATAAACTTTCGTCAAGTTAGGTTGCCTAAGTTCTTTTAAGCCTTACAGGCCGTAACCTGAAACAAGAAATAGATATGAAAGGTTAATATGAACAGGAGTCCATAACTGGACCGATTCAAAGGTTTTACTTGATTTCGTCCTGTGGACACGTTATCATACTAATTCTAATAATACATACATGTATCATTTCATCTCTGCAAATTGGCTCTCGGCTGCAAAGATTGTAACATCAGTGTACATGTAAGCAGTAACTGCTGTGATATCAGATGTAGGATGGCTCACCGATGTTTTGGTTCATCTTTGTGTTGTAGCAAAGCTGTAGACACCTCCAACATGTGTGTGCAAGGATTAGCACATTTAGACTTTCAAGCTTGGCCGAGTTTTCCTGCTTGCACTGTGAAATAAACACCTGTGCAATATTGACTTGATTCTGTGTTACAAAGTGCATGTAGTTAAACAGTTAATGTAAGTGATTGTTACTAATTTTTCGGTCAATATTTCAATATCAAATCGATCAGTTCGTTTCATCTTTATTTCAAGTGTAGAGAAGCAGAGATGTTTAATGCAGGCAACTGTAATCTCTCAGAGGAGTTTAGAGTACAGTACCTCCTTAGTTAATTGAGGGCAGTAACCTAGGCATAATTCCTGTGTACAGAAAAAGGCAACAATGGAAATACGATACCGGACTTTTCCCTGCTAACAACTGAAGGGATGGAAAGGGTTTATTGTTGGGGAACAGACAAGCATGGCATTTAATTAAAAAAAGGAGAAATAAATAGAATGCCGTGGCTTGGGAACAATGGTTTATAAAGCAGCCGGTGTTTGCTTTGTGACTTCCAAAAAAAAAGGAAAACCTTCACGCTTGGATGGCAAGAAGTGTTATTGTAAAACAACAAAGCAGGGTGGGTGGGTTGGAAGACATAAATAGCGTGATAATCGTATTTGGACAATAGCACTGGGGTGTTTGTTGGAGGCTGGGCTGAACAAGGGAGATATTATGCCCTGTTGAATAATGCGATCAATCATGGATGATTTGGAATGGGGAAGTGGGGCAAGCCAAGAGCAGTAAATGAAGTGGAAGAGCCTGCAAAGCTGAAGTATAAATGGTGTCATAAGTGCACTTTGTAACACATAAACCCATGGTGAGACTTTGAAATGATTTGAGATCAAGTACCTGGCTGCATGGTGAGCTGTTATTTGACTGAGGTTGATAGAATGCACAAAAGGTACATGTCCAAAAAAAGAGAGAAAAGTTTATGATCGAAAAACTGGGTTGGTAGGGTCATGGACTCGTGCAATGCAGTGTCTAAAAGTCTATCCTTGGAAGTGCTGCTGCTTCGGCAGTGTCAAGAAGTCCTAATGTTTTTTCGTTCCTCTTCTGAAACAATCTGCTTCATCAGGAACAGGGATGTTGTGGCATATAATCATCTGTAATTCTGATTTGTCATTCATCAAAACTGTAAGGTTTGGCTTTTCCACCGAGTCGTGTGTCATTTCCAAAGATCAGTTTTTGTTTCTAAACGCTTGTTTGCCCGGCTGGTAAATCCCATTATGGTCCACAGTACGCATATTAATTAAAACTAAACAGAAACAATGACTCAATTAGTTTCAGTCTCCCTATAGTTTTTATTTAGCTAGTGCCTTATACAGGTGTATTTATGAGCTTTCTGCAACAGAAAATCAGTGTGCACGGGTGGTATTTTCTTTTGCAGCAAACGTACACAGGGGTCATTCTACGAGTTAAAATTGGGGGTTCAATTGTTTTCTTGTCCCTGTCACATCTGACATATGATTTCTGTAAGTTCAGAACATTTCTCTAAAATCCACGAGTGATGAGTTAATGCCAATTACATGCCAAACATGTAGAAACACATGGAGTTTGAAATCAATTTCGGTGATAGTGTCCATGTCAAATTACACTGGTCAGTTGTAACAGGGACGCAAAAATGTCACACTTTTGGACCTTGAATCTAGAGAATGGCCCAAGCGTGAATTCATATATCAAGAGAACAGGCATGTATTATGCAAGCAGTTAGTTAGAAATGCAAAAAAATCAGGATCATTTTTTAATGATATGTGACAAATTAACTTAAAAAATATGTTGGCTTGCATGCCCTCAGCCAGGGGGACTTGTTCCGTACTTTTTTCCTGCTTAATCACAAAAGGAAGAAAATAGAATCAAACCCTCCCTCCCCGGAAAAAGCACCTGTCCAGTTGAATTTCCTGCAACGAGCCTCTCTTCCAAAAGGAAAAAGAAAAAAGTAGTGTACGTGCAGGAACATTTCACCATAATATAAGGCAATAAAGAAAGAAGCCAGTTAGCTAACTAGCCAGCACACGGGCGGTGGTCTGCGAAAGTTGATTAAGGTAAGAGGTAAGAAGATAAATACGTGAGTGGATTAACTAGGAAAGCTGGCCCATGAGCAAACTGATTAACCACAATTAACTAGATATCCCAGTTCAGTTTTATTTTTTGGGGGGGGGAGTCAATATAGTAACAGCAGTGAAGACTGATAGAGTGGGTGAAACCGGTATGTCGAATATTTGTGAGTCTTTCTGCAAAGTCTCTAAACTTTTCTGCTGTCAATTCTCATGATTTTCAACTGGCTTTGACTGTAGAGATTTGTGTATCATAGCTTAGGCCTGGAAAAAAAAACAAGCAAGGAGGATAACTTGAACAAACCTGCAAGATCATTGACAGTAGGATTGGCTAGTTGGTATGGTGTACATCGTGCCCCTGATATTTACCCCTTGAAGGTCTCATATCTGGCTGGTCGGTCGATATTAACAATTACATGCTTAGGATACAATACTTTACCCAACTACAGTACCTTGAGGACATGGTAGGTACATGTGTCTAAGCGATTGCGGTGATTGTGAGTCGACTAATCAATAGAAGAAACTGTTGAAATAGTTAGTGTCTTAATCAAATGGACTGCTAAGCAAGGACATAACCAGAACCAGAACTAAGTTAACGCCATGATGTGTTAGCAACCATTACCCACAATGCAAGAGGACGGGTGATTTTCTCCGATTTGATGATGATGGTGGTATTACACATGTAGAAGCTGGTGTATGAAAAGTGCTTGGGTTTTTTGTGGGTGTGATTCTGTTGAAAGTGAAATGCATTCCTTCTAACTCTTCAGATATTCTGTGTAAGGAGTTAATGCAAATGATTAAAACCTGCAGTAACTCGAAGACTATTTTCCACATCGACGGGGACAAATTTTGTATATGCGTTTAATTTCCTTGAGGATTATGGCTAAGGAAGTTAGTTTTAATTCAATTATGCTGTTGCGTTAAGAGCTTTTGGGAAGTGTCTTCTAATATTTCTTGAGTAAAACCTAGTTCCTTTTTTCGGGTTGAGAAAATCTCAAAATATTGTTGAGTCACGAAAGGTCCACTTTTTGAGGAAGTGTCAAAGAGATGGCCATTAAATTTGACCTGATTAAAACATCAAGTCTAATGGGATTTTTTTTTCTGAAAAGAGGGCTTAAAAGTCTGTTAACATGTCTAAAATTTCCACAGTTCGGAAAGTAATATCTGGAAGTGTCTGCACTTACATGTATATGCATTTGGGTGATGTGCTACAAAGTTATTAAGCATTTATTTACGTATGGATCATACCATGAGGTTAGGGGCACAATTCCTGACAGTGTCCATTGTTACGTGGGTTCCGTAAAAATGAACAGCTATTTCCCTGCATGTGGATTCCAAATTATACATCTTGCAAGGCTGAATACAGAGTAAATGACCCACTCTACAGGTCATGACACATGGTAAAAGTTACCCATGTAACGAGGACACCGTCACAAATTGTTCTCTAACCTCATGGAATGACCCATGTGCCGCATAATAGAGCGTTAGAATGGTATTTACACATATGGTAAGTTTAATAGAAAGAGTTCCAAAAGTTCTGAAGCTAATGAATTTTGTGAAAGTTCTTTCTTCTACCTTTTCATTGGCGTGTCCATGTGAAGACTAGGTTTTTCAACTGTTGGTTGTCCAAATCCACTTCTAGTTTGTTGAAAATGGCTTTTGTGAATTGAAATTCATTTTAGAAATCAGGCTTTAAACAGGTTTTTGAAATGCAATTCCAAAGAAAGCCACCAACGACTTGTAT
Source organism: Acanthaster planci (assembly GCF_001949145.1). The sequence goes on along the minus strand of NW_019091402.1, from coordinate 299,802 downwards.
TAAATTTTTGAACCTATTTTTCTTCAAACAAATATCAATTTTGTGACTACTGGCTATGTTCAGAGCTCTACAGTTCTTGAAACTACATGAATCAAACTGTTGTCCATGTACATGTACATGTAGCTTTTGACCAGAGCACCACTTTCTCAAATAGTTTTTGTCAGGTTTATTAAGCTGCCTCATATTTATTTTAATTGGTTGATGTGAATATGATGTGGCGAGGAGCATTATTAAGTCGTTTGTTTTATTATCAACTGTTGAGTTGGGCTGCCTCTCCTAGAACGGCCGTCGTGAACAGGTGTGTGCACATTCTGCTCCAAGTTGTAGCACTGCTGGGAGATCTTCACGAATTCCCATGTCGCGGAATTGGAAATTATTGGCGACACATGTTTCCCATTGTCAGAGCCGAGCCCTCATCCGACCTATGAACTGATTGGTGATATTTTCCCTGCTCCAAAAAGTCACCTGCGATGCCTGATAAAACCTGCTATATGCAGACAATGTATGGATCACTCAAGTCTCGGCCCTCATACCAAATCGCTTTATTCTCCGTTCTTATTTCCAACCGCACAAAATGTCAAATATTTTTCATATTTTGACGAGTGGCAGCACTGACAGTCGGAAATTCAAACCACGCCTAGCTGTTTCCCCAGGTTAGACAAGAACCAGGTCACACAGAACTAAATTTGTGGCAGCCGCGCTTGTAGAGCCTTGTAACGAAGGAAATGTTCCACCAAATCAGATTTCCTTGTTGGCCATCGGCATGCCTCGGACAGAGGCAAGACAAGTTGATAACACACCTGAGGGGAAATAGATTCCATATTTTGATCACAAATGGAGATTTGGGAAAGGATGTCTCCCCAATTACCACAGCTTAGTAATGTTTGTTGGGGGAGGGGGGGAAGAGGTTTTGGGCAGAGGAGATTTGCCTCATCATGGAAAATCCACTGATTAAAGTTTGCTGCGTGTAGTTTGAATGTTTATTACTGCAATCAACATAAAGCTCATGCAGATTTAGTTTTGAATGACTGGGCAAGCATAGATTTTGAAATTATGTACAAAAAACATGTCTGTTGATCTTTGACCTTGCATGCACAAAACTTTATTGCTTAATAGTCCAGGCTTAACATCCCTGACCTTATTTAGAGAGAATTTTAAAGTAACGTTAGCCAAGTTTACATCATTCTACATAGTTTAATTAAAGCAGTGTTTGACAGTGTGAAGCCTTTGTTTTTGACCTCATCATCAGGGCTGCATTTTTTATTCTTTTTCACCAGTCTGTTTTCCAGATTTCCTCCCTCAGTATTCCTTTCATACCATTTGCTCTTTGCAAGGGAAAGGCCAACTTTTGTTGGCAAGTTATTTCAGTGATTCAGTGTCAAGCTTGCTTTATTTGGCAGGATTTTGACTGGCCACCGTAAAAAACAGTTTGCTGACGGTACCAAACTGACAGTGTAGTTTTTATAAAATACCCCATATTTGATATACATATGCACCCATGAAGCCAGATTTATGACTTCAGAAATGACTGTGTTGAGGTCTGTAGTTATCACTATCACATAGTGTAGAAAACTCTTCATATCCCTAGCTGTCTGTATTATGACATTTACCTGGTATCCCATCTTATCAGTGATCTCATCCAACCTTTCTTCAAGGTTATCAACCCCAGAGACATGCCAGGGATTGTCCTCATTCCTGTCAAAAAAATAAGACACAGAGAAAAAAATTGGGGCGGAGGGTGGAACTCCAAAAAAAAAATTGTTTGAGTAATTACTCTAAACGTGTCACCTCCCCTGCTGTGCATCACACGATGGCACTGTTTGGCGACTAATGAGCCAACGGCCAGCCGCCCACTTTTACTGACTTATTCTCCCCCCCCTCGCCTCACCGATGATGAGAAAACAGGGAAAGTTTGGGTTGGGCGCCAGCTGTGTCATCAGCTTCTGGTTTCAGTCCTGAGATGTCTGCTGGTTACTGGTGGAGATGCGTTAAAGGCACACTGGGAAAGTTGGATGGCATTTGGAACTCTGAAAATCTCATGACATAAAAGATTTTCTAATATCTTAGAAACGCTCATTCTTGTTTTGTGGAGGGATGTCACCTACTTGTGTAGCATGGGATTGAAGTATAATTTGCAAGTTGCAGTGACATGAATTTGTGTTTACTTTTCCAACCAATCTGTTTAAGCAACTCTTGCAAATTTGTTGGCAAACATAACAATCAAGAAACTGTTTCAGTTTTACATGTCATGCTGTCTCGTTCTCATCAAATGGATTTCTTAGGCTAGAATGTGAAGTCACTTTTAGGACCTAGTTGTCGGGGTCCCCGTTAAATGGCCTTGTTAAAAATGGGCGTATATTGATTTTATGGGAGCAATGTCAGAATGGGGCAGGGCTCCCTGATATGATGGGGCTGCAAACCAGTGTGTTTTTTTTTTTCCTTGGCGTTTCTTTGTCCCAACTTGGTCGGACAAAAGTGCATGTAATGTCGCCGTACTTTGTTGTACTTTTGCAAGGCGGAGTGTGCCATTGTCCTGGCTTGACTGGTCTCCGTCCCGTAGCCCTGGGCAGATATGTGTCAGTCGGTACAGTTGACGAGAACAGGATGATTTTTTTCCTCTCTTTCTCTTTTGTGGATAAAGATTCGCTCCTTTTGGAGGTTAAAAATTCTGGCACAGGGGAGTTTGGGTTTGTTTGGAGAGGAAATTGGACAATTGATTGGTGCTTTGGTGTAAAATGTAAGAATCAGAACATCTTGGCTGAAGCGGCACATCTTGTTGGTTTTTGTTCCTGTTCTAGATCCGTGAACGGGCAGGTCTCTAGAACTCTCCCAGAATTTTTTTTTTTTTTGGACATAAAGGGGGCATCTGCATGTTGCTTTTGAAGGGAGGGCTAATCCCGCTATGCAGAGGTGTCGTGCTTTCTGAGAAAAACTCATGGGTCATAATAGCAGGGTTCCCCCTGCTGGGAAAAGTCATGAAAAAGTCATGGAAATTTGTTTTCATTTTCCAGGCCTGGAAAAGTCATGGAATTTTGTAAAAATGACTAAAGTCATGGAATTTTGTAAAAATAACTAAAGTCATGGAAAAGTCACGGAATTTTACCAGACTTGCATAAAATGCATGAGTTTATTCGCAACTTTAAAAGTGCGGATAGTCCAAGAAATTGCATTATTGGGTCATGGATTTTCATAATTTTCTCATGGAAAAGTCATGGAATTTATTTGTCCTTTAGGTGCAGGAGCCCTGTAAAAGTCCTTATTTTCTGATTTTTAATAGCACTGAGTTCTTAAGTATGATCTTGTTACATTTGTTTTCCCCGATATTGCATTACATGTAACTCATTGCGTGCTTATGCAGTTGCCTCAGCATATCAGCTCTGTGTATACGCTGACTTCTCCAAAAGGTCTAGAAGAGAGTGTTACTGTAAATTTGTGAGTTCCGTGACGTAGATCATAGACAAATCCAGTGATGTCACTTGGCATTCTCGACGGCTGCCTTCAGTGGCAGACAGTGCTCGGTGTTGTACTGAGCGCCTATCACCACACAGTGGCTCCCACTGTGAATGACCAGTGATAGTGTTGCCATGGTTACTGAGTTCATCACATTATGCCATAGATTTTCAAATGCAGCCGCACCCACTGTACTTCACCGGCGGTCTTTGCTTGGGTTCAGATTGCAAAATGTCAGAGGGCAGATGAAGTCATGGAGGAGATTGGACTATTCTTCACTTTCATCCAGCCCTCAAAAACCCTAATGACAAAATAATGATTGTCCCTCAAAAGACTCTCGGTCCAGTGAGGTTGTGCTGAGTCTCCTAATGGAAAAGATGATGACATAATTTATCATGGCGGGCCTTTGGTTGCTTGAAGCACTACACTAATTACATCATGATTTTTGGTGCTTGGCAAAACTGGCAGTGAGTTGTGGCTGTGTGGACCGACATCACACGTGCCTCACAAAGGTCGGAACATTTTCCTGAAGGTCGTGCATTTCCTGCTAGCTGTGAAAAAGTTCCATAGACCTTTGCTCGTCTAGTTCCCTGTGCACAATGCAGATTTCTTCATACTTTATTCCTTCATGTTGGTACCAGAACATTCATTTACATTTGAAGTGAGGTGCACTATTTAAACTTTTGTGGATTTGTTGTAAAACAAATTCTGTGACTGAAACAGGCAGGAAACATTTTCTTTCCTGTTTGGTGGTACTGATGACTACTGGTGATCTTGCAATGTTTTATTCAAGAATGTAAATTGTTGGTCTCATAAAGTCAACATTGCAGTCTGGCATAATTTTCACCCTTAATTTCAGCATCGGTTTATGAAGCACAGTTTACAGTCAATTTTTCTCAAGTATTTTGTCATCATATGTGCCCTTAACCGAAGGAAGGGTATTATGCAGGCAGTATTGTTATGGAAATATTTTTTTTTTCTCATTTACAAATGCCCAGAGTAAGTAAGCTATCAAACTGAAATGGCTGTGTACATTACAGTTTTGGGCCGAGTATGATACATGTGACAAATCACTGACGGTAAACCAGTCCCGATGGGGTCTTGTACGCCCCCGTACTCCTCCCCCCCTTCCCTTCCCTTCACGGCATGCACAATCAATGTCAGCACAAACACTCTGCTAATGTAGCATTGTCGCTGGGACGTAACATGCAAGCATCGCTCAGGCCTATGCACCCCCCCTTGCAGTGTCCGATCATGCTGCGTAAATACCAGAACGTGTCCCGACATTTACCCAGCAGTCCTCGTCCGGGGTTTGGCAACGGCGTTGATTTCGGTCCCGATTGGTCCCCCCATTTAACGGCCGTTAAAGGCGGATTGACAGAAAACACAAGAGCCGCGGACAGCCGCAGGGAACCGGTGATGAGGACCGGTATGCATGGCCGGAAACAGCAAACACCATTTGGCATGATTTTGACCGGTTGAAGATGAGACCTTAATTGCCGGCAAAGCTCACCAAAATAAGGGAAAAAAAACTGCCTTGTTATGACGCTCCGCTGACAGTATCGGATGATGCATCGAACTAGATACTCTACATTCTAGCCAAACATACTCAAGACACTTTTTTTCCCCTGTTCAAGCAAAGATTGCATATGCATACATGCGCATCATGTTTATCTTTTGGGGGAAATCTGATGACCGTTTGAACCAGTTTTTTCCAGCAAGTCCTCGTTGTCTTAATTGTACTTGAGTCATAGCGTGACTGTGGATCGCAAAGACCTGCCTAGTGGGTAGCAGTGGTTTCCGCCCATCTTTAACCAACTGCAAATTCAGTCAAAAATGAAATATCTGCCAATCAAGTTCATTAATTTGTTCACTTGAAAGAAATTACGTAAAAAGAGACTTTGTAGCTCACTGAAATTGGCTGCAGGCTTTCATGTGGTATACTCGATTATAAAAAAAATACTTCCTGTTAGGGCCTACATATTTGAGTAAAAAAAAAAATAAAAAAGTGGCCACAATAACGAGAGTGGTGTTTCATTTCAATACCTTCTTCCATTCATTTTTCCCTAAAGGTGTTTGGTGTCGTGGAGTGTTTACTAACCTTACAGATTGATAAAAATGGGATCATGTTGCCCGTAATTCATTCCATTTTGGTTACATGTTCGTGACATCCTTCATTCTCAGAAAAGATGGCAAAAATTGTGGCACCAACGAAAAGAATATGATTTTCTTGTGATTTCTAGAAAAGTGTTCAGCAAAAATGACATTGTTGTTTTTAATCAAGTGTGTGATCATCCTAACTTTTCACAGAATTTAGAAAGTTATATTACATGAGGGAAAATAGCTTTGTGTGTAAGTTTATACACTGGAACTTGCCGACATTGGAAGGCAATAAAACAGCAGTGAGAGGTACAGATAAGTGGTAAAGTTGACTCTGTTCAAACCACAAAATCCAACAGTGGCTGATAACCTTTTTGTTCTTGGGTGTTGTTGACAGGTGAAAAGAGCCAGGATAGAGAGCGAGGGAGCAAACGAGAACCACACACAATCCTCATCAAGGTAGGACGTTGGTGTTAACATTCTTTTTCAAATAATTGATGCTGGTGCTAGAGAACAAAAGGGGGAAATCTGCTCCGCCCACTATTTTCCTTGGCTCCACCCACAGTTCATCCCCCTTTTTCCCCACACACGTAGTCATTAGAGAAAATGGTCGTATTCATGGTTGTTCAAAAGTGACCTACATGTATAGAGTACTGAATGTCCTTTGTTTGGTTGAACAGAGGCAAAACTTTGGAAAATGACACTTTAAATTTCAGACTGATAAATCTGAATTCTATTGTCAGTGTTCATAAGTAAGATATTTTACACCAGTTTTTCTTTCCTGTGTTGAGAATATGTGCATATTGAGGGATAGCTGGATGAAGGTTTAATTAACACTGTCAAGTTTTCTCTGCAACCTTAACTGCTACATATACATACCCCTATGGCGGTTATATTATCCCTAGGATGATTTATATATTGACTGAGGAGCAGGGCAATAGTTCATGTATATGTCCATTCTGTGGATAACAAGTTTATTTTCCTGTTAACCCTGTCAAGACAGCTTTTAACACTAAGAAGTCTTACTGTGCTTGAATGAACTCACTTAAATCAAGACTTTTTTATTTCTCATCTTGGACTATGTTGTTCAGTGCCAAAAAGGTAGTTTTTCTTCTTGCCTTCGTTTACGTGTACAAAGCCATTATGTTGTGTGTTCTTTCATTCAGAATTTAATGTTGTCTAATTTAGTAATACAGGCTGCGAAGTCTTAACAATGAACAAAAAATATTGAATTGATGTTCTGATGAATGCTTTAAACTTTATCAAAGCTGGCAATGTCCATGTGCTTTTCAATTTCATTTCCATGTACATGTAGAACACATTTCACGATGGCCATGAAAAGAGTACTCATTTAGTAAAAAATCCTCACAGCATCACTTAAACAAACACCATCCAGGGCTTGAAAAATTGCCCCCCCCCTCCATCAGCCGCTGCAGAGGATGGTAGCACCTGATAAATTTATTACTGTCCCATTATAAATAATAAAGTGTGCGATTCTGCAGAGGCATACAGCAGCAGTGTTTTTGAGATGATCCCTAATGAACTTAAAGACAAAGGGATGAGTACATGTACAGTGGAACAGTCTGTATGAGTGGCTTAAGCTAGGGACCAGTGACTGCCAGTACATTCACTGGCATGGTTTGGGCAGGGGCCTGATTTTGTCTTGAAGAGTGGTTCTGGTGTTTATCTTGAGGAGTGGAGAGCAGTGTCATTAAACAGGTCATTGCCATAATTCTCCAGGATTGTCCAGTTGTGAAATTTCAGTGGTGAAAATTTGGTGTGGGAATTTGTCAAATTTTCAGAAATTGTGGTCAGAGGAGCAAATAATCAACCTATTCAATGATACAGTTTGTCACAGGCAGGTCTTGTTGACAAGCCAGAAAAAAATTTTATACCATGGATCCTGTGTAAGCCTTTCCTGGCTGAATTTTATACCAGGGAATGTGTATCACTGTTCCTTTGTTTATCTAAGTTGTTGATGGCACTTATTGCAACCCTTGTAGGTCGGTAACAGAGTGGAAATCTAACAAAGGAAACCTTGATTTTAGCTGTGTGCAGAAACAATAAGGGGATGCGTGTTTGACCAGCAATGCCTGGTGCTTGCTTTTGGCCCTCCAAGTCCCAGGCCTGGGGCAGGCAATGCAGATTGCTGGACCCTAGACCTCCCATCACTTGTCAGTGTATTGTGTGGTTAAGGTTCTGCGCAGCGGGGTATTCACATCTCTCCCTGCCTTTCTCTGTGGTAGATGGTGAGAAATCCATTGAGATGTGACCACAGAACTTGGCCCCCCATGGCTAAAAACTCCAGTCATCAGGATTATGCGGTGACACGGAGGCCGGGCTGATCCCATTGGTCCACGGCGGATTTGGAGGGTTGGCCAAAACCATTTGCCGTGGGTGAATGGTGCAGTGAATGTGTGTCTGTGGTGTACTGCCTGGCTGCTTGAAATCACTGACTGACTTGTGCACTGCTGTGGAGTGTGTATATGTTGATGGCCGGCCCCAGTAGTGATGTGAATCATTTTTGTGCTCATGAGTGGTTGAAACGTCCACGAGTTATTCACTCCCTGTCCCAGTATATCTGATTATGGCCATCAATAGTGGTGTTTAGGAGGAGCATTGCTGAGGTTTCGGCGTGTTAATGGAAGTTGTTGTCTTACATGAGGAAAGCTACCCTTACCTTTTCCCATCGAGGGAGTCTTGGAGAAGATAATCGCTGGAGTGCCTGCCTGGGATTTTGTTGTGTTTTTTTCCCCCTCTGTGGTTACTACGTCAGTGGTTTGCAGACTAGAGGGCTGGTACGAAGTGCACGTCTTTGATGGGTTGGTGAGTGTTTATTGTTTTTGGATTAATTTGGTTTTCTTCCCTCTTCTTCAGTTTCTGTCAAGTTTATGACCATATCACTTTTTAGGAAAATCATGCTCCCGATTGTTGGGTAGTTATTATATTATACCCCATCCTGTGGATGAACAGTAGTGTGTGACTCTGGCTGTTTGATAATGGAAACATCTTTCAAGTTTAATGACTTTGATAATATACAGGTAGTCATTAGGAATGAGATCATGTATTTGCTGTATATTTGATCCAATGACTGTTGTTCATCGTGACTATTCAGTGTTTTTGTAGCTTGTGTGTTCCATAAATGGATCATCTTCCCAAGATGGCGACGACAAAAATCATAACTCATTTTTTAGAGTATTGTCTGCATTTTTTTTTTGTTTTTGTTTTTTGGGGCTTCTCCTGGGGCCGGGCATTGCCATTAACAAATGCCTCAGTGGAGTGTCACATGCCTTGTAACTAGAAGCCATTATTTTGTCAACATGTAGCGCATGGTTCATTTCAATCAAAGTATTCCTGATGTCTGCCAGTATATCATTTCTAAGAAATTGTTCTGCCTAAATATTCTTTCATAATTGATAAGCATAGAGGCCTGAGGTTGAAAGCCATGATATCCACATGTACACACTATGTACATGTACACCGTGTAGGAATAGGGTTGTGATATTTACTGTTTCTTACATTTAAGTTATAGATTTTGGTGATATGGTACTTCTAAAACAAAACACTGTAATGCTTAACGATAGGAAGTTTACGTTATAGAGGTTTGCCATTGCACCGTGCAAGAATGTGTCTTTCTGAGTATGTGTGGTTCTTTTCAGAATCAGACATTACTCATGAAGTTTAATTGTGACTGAAATTTTAAGACCCTACACTGGCCAAAAGCTGGAGGGGGAAACAATAATTTACTGGTCTTTGCCATTGACTTCGGGCGGGGGGATGTGGAAGAACTTGCCGGGGGATTTTTCACAGTTTCACTCGTGAGATTTCAACAGAGGATGTGAGAGATGCAGAAAAATTTCAGAGAATGACGCAGGAAATCAGAACACTGGATAATGCACCTGCATCCGGCTGGTTGTTTGTTGTTTGGGGAAACCAAAAAATCTATCCGGTAGGTCGCACACCCAGAAAGCAGAAAACAGAAAACAAAAGTTTAGTCAAAGCAGCCGCAAGAAATAGCAAACTGCTGAAATTATGTTGTGAAACAAAATTTCCATTGTGCCATCAATGGTGACGGTCATTTCGTAGCGAGTGGAGTAGAACATGCTAAGTCAGATGAGATAAATCTGCCTACTCTTTTTGCCTTTAGAATTTTTCAAATTTTGGTAAAGATTTCTTAACCCAAAAAAGCCAGGTTTTGAGGACCATCTCACAGATAGGGATGGGGGGTATCCCCTGTGAACTTGGTTGTAACATGCCCGATCAGTTTGAAATTTAGCATACATGTAAAGATCCTCTGTATCACCACAATAACAACTTTCAATTCAATATAACGTTGGGTTTGGACGGTGTGGTAATTTGAAGTTCATGGCCTCACGTGTGTTGAGCAGAACTGTGGAGAAGGTATGGATTCTTAGCTGACCTGTTACGGAAACCGGACCATTGTGCAAGATAGCCCATGAGATGTTACTTTTCAAGGTTCAGCCCATTTAGTCACGGTGAAATCGTATTTGCAGTTTGAACTTGAAGCTTCTTCAGAATTGTAACCTGGCAAGTGAAGGCAATGAATGGTAAACAGAAGCCGTAAGTCTCTCAATTTCAAAGAGTGAAACAGGAAACTAGACGAAAATTACTCCCAATTTGGATTGAAATACGTGGTGTTTGAAAGAGAGCCTGCTTCAGTGGAAAGTTGAGTGAAATCTCGATCCATTTGAGTTAATTTTTACTCAAATTCATAATTCCCTCTGTTTCGATTGGGCAGAGCAGATTTATTCACTCAAAATTCAAACAGAATGAAATGCCACTCTTAGAAAGAAGGGAGAATGCGTCCTGATAAGCGTTTGTTTTGAAGCATGTTAGAGGTATGTACGTGTAGGTGAATACTCCCATTGGAAAAATCAGATGTGTGCTTCCGTAGTTCAGATAGTTTGGGCTTAAGTCTAAGAATGTAGATTCAGTTTAAAGAGGTAACGCACTATCATCCTTTGATGTGTTTTCACTGATATGAGATGAACAGTTTTTTGGAAAATAATTTTATCATTGAAAGAAAAGTTTGGAGATTGCTGCAGTGTGGAGAAAGGTTATGCAATTACATGTAATTAGAATGGAAGTTGCCATTGTCACAAACACATGTATAGTAGGTATTTGTCGGTTTCGCTACGAGTTGACGTATAGGATATTTTTGGGATATGTACACCACAAAGTGATGTACTGTCCATAGACTTTGTGCACAAGATACGTCAGTTCGTGGTGCAGCAACTATCCACGATACGTCACTTTGTGGTGTGGCAACTATCCACGATACGTCAGTTCATGGTGCAACTGATGGTTTGTACAGTCCTGAGCTTCCATGGTAACCCATTGAAAGTATTTAATAATAATAATAATGAATTTTTTGAAAAAACGCTTTCCCCGTCAATGACATCACAAAGTGCTGTACATTAAAAATTCAGAAATTAAATGAACTTTCAAAGATTAAAACAAATACTGATAAAAACAGTTATAAAACAAAATTAAGAAATGAAAGTAACAATTAAAATTAAAACAGTTATAAAACAAGACGAAAGAATTAAAACTAACAAGAATGAGATAAATAGTCCTTTAATAAACAGGTGCATTTTCCAAAGTATCAGCAGATTGAATTGCTTAATCTGTTAACCAGTAGCTGACTTGTGGCGATTTTGTAACGAGGAACTGTTGCCTACCAGGTAGACATTTTTCTAGTAATAACTTCTGCAACTCAGCCTCCCCATCCCAAGAAACCTAAAAAATTCCTGTTTACACCAGGAAAAAGTCCCCATCTCCCACCTGCATCACAAAAAGAGAAACAAAGGAACACTGTACACGTTTCTTGGAGGGTATATGTTGGTCTGGTTTGTTATTTAGGCTTACACTTTGACAAGTGGCTGTTCCGTCTTTGGCCTGCTACTTTTCTTTTCTGCCAGTTTGAGTCTTTAAGATGCATGACACTTCGTGAATGTGAGCAAATAATCGGCAAATATTGTCGCATTGTTAGTTCCCCAGTCTGTGGTGCTTAATTTTTTCAAAGCTGAAGCTTAAAACAATTTCCATATGCAGAAAAAGGACTGCTAATTAAAGTTTACTTTCAGCACAGTTTGAGAATGTGTGAGTGTCTGTCATCGGATCTGCAAAGTATTTCTTCCGTATTGCTTGATCTGACAAGCCATGGTTACATTTGTCACTGGTTACATTTCTCACTGAGTTAGTTGTCCTATTTGAACTAGGACAAGATATTGTCCATGAAATATGAAAAAAAAAAATCACCCTGAAAATGTTTGATGAGATCGGTATGTTCATCAGCATAAGTGAGTTTCACAAAACAGAGTTATATTGGCACAGGTATTGTGTGTCATTCTGATCACTATAATGTACACATGTACCCTACTGTACTGGTATGGAGACCGTTTGAAGTTAAGAAAAATGCAACATGTATACCTCAGGATGCTAGACGGCTATAATTCCTGCTATTATGTTTTGTAGAATTGTGATCAAATAATGTCTTGCATGCAGTGAGCACTGTGCCTTGAGAAACTTGGAAACATCCAGTACATTGTACACATAGTGTACATGTACATTTACTGTGGACTGCGGGGATTTTAGGGGGCCTGAACTCAGTGCATGTATAGGTTGAAACGTAGGGTTAGGAAAACATGACTTGTTTTTTCTTCTTTAAAAAAATTGAGTTGCACAAACGTATGGTTACAATTACAACAAATTTTTGTGGAAATGAATCAAGACTGTATTACAGTGGCCCGAGTTGGGGCATTTTTGTTGAAATTTTAGAGGATACGTTTGGCGTCAGACATGAGCATGAATCTTTTCTGTGTTGCCTGAAATGTAATGGCTGACTTACATGTACAACATCCAGTTTGGCCGATGTGTCGGCGTTGATTTCTTGCATTGGAAGTTTTCAATATTTTCGGTTTGAAGGTGATCTGTGAGGCATTAAAGTCTTCCTGTCTTATTTTCCATTTCTTCAAATATCAGCCAAACTGAAATCTCTGAAGCGAATATAGAAGGTGCTGGCATGTATATGTACATTGATTTGCTCATTTTGTTGGAAACATCTCATCTTGTTAAATATTGTCAATTTGAGATTGAAAGACTCACACCGTAAGTAGTGCAGTGGATTTTCCCGACCGATAAAAAGGACTTCAGAAGTGAGTGGTTCCGATGAAACCACATGTAATTCCCAATTTGATGGATCACGACGGTAGGATTTGTGTGAAATTGGAAGGGAATTTTGTATTCATTGTCCATGTAGGGGAGGCTTTTTGCTTTGGTCGGTGAAGGTTTTGGGGACAACATTAAAGAAAGAGCCACTGAGGTTTGAAATACCTGCACCAAATTGACTTTACATGTAGTTCTGCGGGAGCCTTGTCAACCATGCTTCACGGAAGCTTGATAATAAGATACAAGTTTCAATGCCCCGATTTGTCTATTTAGAAACATTTTCTTGGTTGATATGTTGTGGTTATTTACAATTTTGCAGAAATGATAACGCAGAGAATTCCTTTCTTTTTTTTGTACGCTGTGTGCGAGGAGTTCCCTCTGGCTGCCAAGTGTTTTGAATTTTTGGGTTGTATATATGCATGTATTTACTTGGGAAACCTATTGTTTCTGCCTATCTGCTGGGTGCCAGTAAAATGAAACTTCCCCTCTCGTATCAGACAGCGTGTCAAATTTCAAAACAGCAAGGAAAAGCTGCCAGTAAAAATGAAGTTTTGCCCCAGCAAGGCCGGCGTAATTCCACTGTTCTACAATGTAATTTCGCTTCATGAGGGTGGGTTCAGAGGCGCTCTCTGGAAGTTGAGTTGTTTGGCGTTGCTTCTTAGAAAAGTTCTCTGTTTAATTTTTGGCACTGAAAGTTTCGTTGAGATGTCCTCTTTGTGCTAAATCCCCAAACATTGGCATGCGATGTGTAGTAAGTATTTTTGAGGCCGTACTTGTAGGTGTCTGTTTGCGGCAGGATCATGACATCAAAGTTCTATCCAGACTGTGAAATTGGATTTTTTACCCCCACTGCCATTGCTATCCCGATCCCAATGTCTGGTTCCCCATTCAGTTTAGTTGGCTGCGAAACATTCCGGTGATGTCACCAAAATTGCTCCTTTTGCTCAACCTGAACACAGTAAAAGCTCAGGAAGCAGAAGAAAGTGGAACAATTTCAGCTCTTGAGAATTTTTCAAACAAAAGATTAGTAACCTTGGTGTCAACTAGATTGGATCACACCATCAATAGTTGATTTCCCAGAATCATTTCCAGTTATTAACTATAGGGTAGGGAACCTGTTTTGCCCAGGTACATGTAGATTGCAACCTTTCTGACTTGATCAGGATTGAGGGGGGGGGCTGTTCTCTGCAGGATACCAGACCACTAGTCTCTCCAATCAAGATTTCATTTAGCATCCCTAACGTTTCTTTAGAAAGTAAGACAAAAAAGGTTGCAAAATTGTCACAAATTTGGAAGTTTATCAAGGGAATTGTTAGACCCTTCATGTTATACAGCATATTTTTTTATCCCTACGGAAGAGTGTTGATCTACTTGACAACAGAGTAATGACAAATTAGCAGTGGCTTAGGTGTTCTGAAACTCAGCCTGAAGAAACAATAAAACCTAAGCTGCTGATAATTTATCACTATCGCCATTCCCTCCCCATTGTAAGAATGGATCTTTGTCAATCTGTTCTTGAATGAGGAATTTGCTCATGTAAAGCTTTTATAAAACTTGTGAATTAGGCTAGCTGTGTAATGTTAGCAAGTGTTCAACAAGTTGATTGTGTTTTTCACCAGGTAAATTTTCTAAAGTCATCCATTTGTTACGATGTTTCCTCATTTTAGCCAAGCCGTTTGCCCTCAAAACCTTTACCGGCTACTACCAGCTGTCGTAGAAAGATACACACATTTTCCTCCCCTGCCAAAATTCAATAACAATTTCTCTCCCCATTACATCACCACTCTGTAAAGTATGGACTATTTTACCTGTAACCCGAGACGGGCGCACGTTGAGCGTGTAGCAAAACAAGTTCGTATCCGCTGACAACATCCACTTACACAATATGAAAACAAACTTGTGGCGGGCGTGGTGATGGATCTCTTGGCTCGATTTCTTCTCCTCAGCCCCCCCCCTCCCCCATGATATATTGTTGAACTTGGTAACCCAGTGTACGGTCAAGAATTTAAAAGATGTGTCAAGCAAAGCAAGAGGTTGTGGTCTTCCCGGGCTTGCCTGTATGTTGCGGGATTGGAGAAATCTGAATCAGTCTTCTGAACAAAAGATAAATGTTCCTTATACTATCATCAGGGTTGAAGCTTGGAAAAACCTTTCATTTTGTTTGTTTGGTCTTTGGTATGGTTTTTTTGTTGTTTTTTTTTCTTTGTTTGTTTTGTGTGTGTGTTACAGTATGCTTTTTGGAGTCTGCAGTGGTGGACCTCACCAATGAAATCACATGACCAATCGTTTCTGGCCAAAGAATCGATTCCTATTTTACAAACACAGACACAGTGTAGCTGCTACACAGTACTTGTAATTCCAAGGTTCCTCGTGGGTGTGTAGTGATTTTGCACTCAGATCAGGTCACATTCGTGTTTTTCCTTTCCCTTAATTTTCACCCTCCCAGATCCTTTAAAATCCACCAGGAAGATTTGTTGGATTTAACATGATTGTAGGAAGGTACATACAATGTACATGTAGAGCCCAGCCACCATTTCTTTTCATGAGGGCCAGTGGTGCTCCTTGAGAATTAAAATGCACATACCATGTACAAGGTTGTTGGTTACTAGGGTGACCTGATCCCACAAATGGGTCTTAAAGGCAATTTTCTTCAATGGGTTTCGGATGTAAAGGAGTTTTATCGGACTGTCAGTTTGCAGTCCTTATGTACATGTAAATGGACATTACTCAGGTTCTTGTTGATTTATGTCATACAGTAGTCTTTGTAAGATCTTTAACTCAAGATTGGCTCTGGTGCCTTCCAACTCTATTAGGTTTGGTTACTTTTTTGAGGATTTTGTAGGATTTGAGAATGGTTTCGAACCAAACAAATTGCTAGGCTTAGAATAACAGGATGCCCCCCTGTGTTTGACCTTCCCAGGTCTATGGAAATTCAGCAGTTGGCGAGCCCGCACAGCCAGGTATCCAGCGCTAACGGCAACTCACCACAGCATGACAACTCCACTGACAGCAACTGCTCTGTAACAACCAATGGAACAGAAGGTGAGTGGCCAGCCCTTTGTTTTTCAGTGGGGAGATCATGAGACCCGACCTGTCATTGGACAGAAATCATGATCATTGGTAATTTCTATTCACAGGGCTGAAAACGGATGAAATTACATAAACATGATTCATGTTCACCAGTTACTGTAAGCCCTGCATACTGTGCATTCTTATGCAGGTGTCATACATGAGAATATTTTCGCAAACTTCTAAAAACCACTGGTGCGGCATCGAAAAATTGCGGGCGTTTTTCATTTTAATTTTTAATTTAATTTATTTCAGAAGTCATGGTTCATTTCTCTCTCTAGTAAGTTTCATTGTTCATCCTAGATATAAAATGAAATTGATTCTTGAGATGAATGAAATGTTATGAATGCATCCAAGAGCCAACCGATAAATTTATTGATTTGGCTTATTAGATTTATTGCTAAGGCATGAATATTTGAAATATAATATGCCAGGACAGACGTTTCTTCAGTAATTAGCTTTCTCTTAATTGTGGAGATATCAAGAGTTGTGAAAAAAGGTAGAAATGTGATGAGAAGGCCTTGATGAAAATTTACGTCAATGTGTTTAAAAAAACACATACCAGCTGTTGTGTTTTTAAACAGTCATGCAGAACATTATGTGCACAGAAATCCATTATTAGGTCTGCATAATGTGTGTTTGTTAGAGGAACATATAAGCTTTGATAACCTGACTTTTTAAGGGTAAAACCAGGGGCCAATTTCATAGAGCTGCTTAAGTGTGAAAAAACCTTGCTTGACAAATCAGGTTACTGGGCAAAACTCCATGTGATCTGTATTGTTTTGGGATGGTATTAACGTGTCTTTTGGTTAGCCTGACAATCACATAGAGTTTGAGCTGGTAACCTTTGTTTTTTTCAAACAAGGTTTTTTGCGCTTAAGCAAATTTTGTGCTTTAGCAGCTCTGTGAAATTGGCCACGCCCGACTATAGCTTTAAACGAGGAGGGAAAGGAAATCACCTACATGTAGCTCATGGTCCTAGCAATCATCTCCACTCACTTTAATCGTCATAATACGAGGCCCGATTATGTACCGATACGTAGGCGCGTGTCGTCGTCCAAGGTAATTGCACTTCGTACGATAGCAATTTCGGAAACTTTCCTGCTTTCAAAATGATCACTAAATCTTGATCTTACCTCCGGCAATGAAAAAAAAAGAAAAAAAACTGCCATTCTCCTGGAGTAAAAAAAAGACCAATTTCACCATCGAGTTGCTCGCCGATCTTGCTTTTTTTTTTTTTTTTTTTTTTTAACTGTCCTCTTCTTGTTAATCCAATTCATTGTAACTGTTAATATTGCTAAGAGGGTGTCTTGGCTGATTTCCCACGGGGGTTGGGCCGTGTGTTTTTTTTTCCTCTCATTGGATGTGGCCGGCTGTAGTATTTTTTGCAGGCTTTTGATTAGTCAGAGGCCCAGCAATTTAATTTGATTACAGGTTTTTATGCCGAGAATTAATTAATTTGAATACACTGTTGATTTGTGCCATGTCATAACCATCAGATGTACCTTGAAAAAGTGCAGATAGCACTGAGTCCATGGTGAAAAACAAGATGGATTGATGCATTTTGCATCCTTTAGCAATTGAAAAAGACAAAAAAAGGAGCTCCAGAAGAATACGCCAGTTACTCATACGGAGAATTCACATCCAAAGCCATGGATACCGAGAATTCACATCCAAAGCCATGG
>NW_019091402.1:266369-281702 GCF_001949145.1 Acanthaster planci | reverse complement strand
AGAGTCATGGATACCGAGAATTCACATCCGAAGTCATGGATACCGAGAATTCACATCCAAAGTCATAGATACCGAGAATTCACATTCAAAGTCATGTTTTCCATAAGGTTTCCGTTTTGAAGTTAGATATTGTTTCATTAATGTGCTTGTTATTTTCAGTAAACCATTCAAAGAATGTTACATTTATCTGGAGAATTATGTCAGTGAAATTGTCCCTTTTTTCTTGTTCCTTGTCTCCCAGGTAACCATGTCTCTATGGCAACAACAGCAGAAACTAGTGTGTTGACAAGTACAGAGAGTTGGAATTCAGTTCACTCAGCAGCCTCAAGTAAGATAAATTTTTGTTTCCTTCCACGTTTTGCACATTTTTTCACAGCGCTATCTCTGCACTCGTAGCTCAAGGAACTGTGTGACCCTGTTTTCTGTGACCAAACTCTGGGTGTCCATCTCAGATCTTAACCCTGTGGTGGCTACAACAAGCCAGAAGTTGCACCATTTGTAATTAGGTCATTCCATGAGGTTGGGGCACAATTTGTGAAGATGTCAACTATTACATGGGTTCCGTAAAAATGAACCCTTATTTCCCTGCATGTAGATTCCAAATCGACATTGTTATATGTCTTGCAAGGCTGAATACAGAGGTGTGTGTTATTTTTACATAGTAAATGACCTCCTCGAGAGGTCGTGACAGGTGGTAAAAGTTTTGATGTAACAAGGACACCGTCACAAATTGTGCCCCAACCTCATGGAATGACCCAATTACATTACTGGATGTATTGATCATTGTCAGCTATTAAGCAGACAGTTGTGAACATTGAATCACTTCCAGTGTAGAATAAATATGAGTAATGAGAGACTTTCATGTTGGTGGCAGCAGAGGTACCGGTCCTCTTTCACAGTATTGCATATGCTCAGAACTGTGCACGCATGCTCAAAACAACTCACGCATGCTCAGAACTGCTACAAAGGACTGGCATGTTTGACATCACCAAGCGTCTCTAAGGCTGCATCCGAATCTGTTGTCTAGAGCTACATGTAGGTCTAAGTCTTCACTCCATTGAAAGTACATGGAGACGCGCAGACAATAGACCTAGGTGTAGCTCTGGAAGCCTGTTTCGGACACGGCCTAAGTTTCCCATTCCATCTTCCCTGTGCTGACTTGTATAAAATTTGAATATCAGAGAACACTGTAGTCACAGCACTGAATTCAGTCGAGAAGCACGTTTTTGCTCACATCATTGTTCTCCAAGGACGGTTTGTCCAAAGGAAACGCATGAAGTTTAAGTCGTCATTAAGGGTTTTGCAACTTGCATCTCTTGGCGAAATCCTGTTTGAGTTCTGTGCACATTGCTTTATGTTGCTGGGTTTGTTTTTGCTGATGGATTTTGCTGCTTCATATTTTCTCGCCGCATGCCAAGCTGCCGCCTCCATCACGTGTCAAATTCTTCCTAAAATGAAGCTAAAGCAGTCACATTTTGTATTGATCCCTTTTGATACATCAGAAGTGGTAAGGATAGGAAAACAGAGTTGAGCTTGTTCCTCATATCATGTAATATCCTTAAGCTTGGTACAGTTTTTCTGCTGCAGACAATTATTTGTGATGATTTGTATGAAGCAAGGAATACTGTGCAGTTGTACCCAGACGTCAGAAAATAACCTGGAATGGCCATTCATATACAAAGGGGGGGGGGAGACAGTTGAAGGCCCTGGGTACATGGGAGTACCAGTATATCACCCTATTCATTCCATCTAAAGAAAAAAAACCAGCCCCTATAAAGAGTCTGTTTTAATGTATCCACACCATCTGGGGTACGTGTGCATGTATGGACCTGATCAGTCATCACTCACACCGGTATGCCCATCTGGTTGACAACTAAAACTCAGCCTGTGAGAGGGCGTGCATGTGAAACCGGACAAGGATAGGAAAATCCAGGGATGGAAGAGGAGGTTGTTCAGTTGCCATGGTAACTTTGGGCCGGCCATGAAGGCAGTTCTTTCATTCGTTCAAGGCGTAGAAATTCCATATCACTCACCTACCTGTACGTACATGTACGTGTAGCTGTATGTATCCTTTCAAATCCACCTGGGGATTTGAAGGATTTTGGAGGATGGAAGAAGGTAGAGTCAAGCAACTGTTCTTTACTTGGTCTTGGTGACCCTCCACCAGACGTGTAGTTGAGACCTCCTAAGACGTCACAAGACCTTACAAGACCAACGCCGGACCTTTAGTCTCAATTCAAGTCCCAAGCAATTCAAACCAACCACAACAAAACAAAGGGTTTCCTTTGTCATTGTCCACCAGGTTCCTTGTGAGTGGTCTTGTGATAATCTCAGCTACAATGCTGCCCTCAACATTGGGCAAATGTTTTTTTTCTTCATATATATGATGAAAGTGCAGTGATTATGTAGGAAGGCGTCATTTACATGTACTTACTGAAAGCGTAAAAGCCCATAAAGAATCCCAATTCCCCCCCCCCAGAATTTCATTTTGGGTCTGCCCTTGCCTCTTGAAATCACTTATCAAATGTACCCTTGGTTCCCCATTCATGTACATGTACAAGTGGAGTACTGTACTTTGCATGGCTCAGGACATTTTTCCTACATTGATACATGTATCTCCAGCATGTTATCTGCACCAACCCTGCTTGCCTCCAGCAAGATCCCACAGCAAATTGTCCTATTGTCTCTGTTGGATTCAGCATACACATGTACAGACTTATTGGATGTTGTAGGAACCAGGAACTACATGGTGTATGGATTGGTACTCATTTGTTCCTTCTTGGTGTCTGTTATACATGTCCATGTGTTTTTAGGGTGATTAGATTAGACTGGCTGACTGTTACCTTTTTATGAGCTCTTGGTACATGTATGCCAGGCTGTTATCAGCTCAAATGGGACACTTTGTAACCTTAGTTCTTAACCCAGTAAGTGAATCCAAGTGCTTCACGAGTGTACCCGACCCAGCTGTGCCCTTTAACATTGTATCCTATTCCTACATGTAGTATTCCAATGTCGTATTTCATGCCCAAATTATTCAAAAATTATGTCTTCATGAAAGGAATATGACATTCATTTGAGTGTTCTGTGACATTCTCAGTATTGGCCAAAGTGTTACTCAGTTCATTTTTGTTGAACACTGTGACCTAAATTGAAATCAAAACTTGGCATTGCTGAATATTTTGTGCTTTTCTTGAGTGTTTTCTGTACTTACCCTGGAAAAGCTTGGCTCTTTGTTTATGTTGCGCTATCCTTTTCCTTCTTTTTTTTTTCTGAGTTCATTTTTTTTTCTTTATCTCTTCTCGTTTCTCGTCTCTCTCTCTCTCGTAGTCAAGTCCGAACCGCTCAGTAATAGTGACCCGTCCACGCCAACCGTGATACAGGATGGTGGCTATGGCGTAAACGCCCCACTCGATGAGCTAGCAGGTGAGCGGGTCTGTCTCTAGATCTGCTGTTATCACCTCCCTCCCGCATAGCGCCCTCTCTTGAGCTACTCTGGCAGGCACCTTGCTCAAAGAGTTGTCCGTACTCTGCTCAACAGTCGTGCCGAATGAAAAGACACTGCTGTCATGAGTTGAAAATTGTTGTTTTAGCCACCTAATGGTTGAGACTGATGTACATGTATATTAAACGTCCTTTTATTCCAATTTAGTCAATTTACAGAGCTATTGTTTAAACATGCACAAACTGTGCCAACACCGACATTCATGCAACGGTACGGTCACATGCAACCAGGAAATGGTGAATAGTGGTAACAGAGTGTAACGCAACCCTGGTGATTTTGATTTGTTACAATGTATTCAAGTCACCTTGTGACTGTGTACATGCTGATCAGCATCTCAAAAGTTGACCTTTACGGAGTGGAAAGAGAAACTCCCCTGAAAATCAGCATTTCTTGTTCTCAGCATTGTGACCCACGCAAGTCACTGTTTTCATCGGCTTCAAGAGAGGGCATCCACCCGCAAATGAGTGTAGTGTTGTCCAAAGTTTCCTGACAAACCTGCACTTTAGATATGAAGTGGTCAGCATCTTGGGGTGTAACCATTATGGAAAAAGGGGAACCAAAAAAGACTCACGGTAGCAAACATTTATGAAAGTTGGTTAAAAATTTGATGACCCCTTTTCCCCATCACGTCATTCCCAACCCGTTCTATCCATGACAGTGGTGCCAAAAATTACTTTTCTTAATCTTTCCTTATTTAAAGGAAGGACCCTTTGTACAGAAATCTACCAGACTTCATTCTGTTTACATTTTCTGTTGCCTGCTATTCAATCCCCCAGTCATCAGATGTCATTTTTTACATTTTTTTTTTAATTTGGCAAGCTTGTTTCATGATTTACTTCCTGGCTTTTTTGTTTTGTTTGTTTGTTTTATTTTCCACACAAACCACAAAGAGATGAAGTTTTGCTTAGCTGTCTGGCCTACCCTGTTTTCCCTCGCATTCATTTGTTGTAGAGTGTTGTGTGAGGAATGTGACTCGTACAAAGAACTTTGTCTGGCTTTTCTGCAGCGGCTAGCCAGTCAATTTCATGCTCATTTCTGTCAGCTTTCAATTGAGTGCTTTGGTATTTTTGCAGGGTAGGGGTATGGAACTGAGAATTGTTCATTTAAAAAGTTTTGATTCTCAGTGAATCAAAGTGGAAAAGTCAATCCTCTGTTTGCACGGCGTGGGTCACAAGAACACCAGTACATCAACAAAAAATCGCTCTTCAGCCTTACCTGCTGTTTCCAAGAGGCTTTCATTTGACAGAAAATTTGTAAAAAAATGATACATTACCTCTTCAAGTCATTGTTCTTGGTATTAACATACAGATCTACTGGTACATGTATATTGCCTTGCTGTGTGTGAAGAATTAATCAAACCAAATAATTAGTTTGGCATGAGTGGAAAGTAGACACCATATGCATTTAGACAAAAATCTTTAATCCGTTGGCCAGCGTGTTCCATTTTTCTGATAAAACTGTGGGCGAATTTTAAGTTAGGATTGAGTCACCAGCAATTGCTTGAATGTCTCTCTCATGTTTGTGCTTGCTTTTAGGGTCAAATTCAGGGGTCGGGGGTCAGAGTTCACTGGATATGAATCTTCGGCAGCCGAAGTCAGAGTTTCCGTCGCAGTATTACCCAAGGTAAGATTAGATCCTTATTTTTGAATTATTTTTCTGGAAAGAAGTTATCATACACATATCTGAAATCTTCACAGGCTTTCGCTTTACTCTTTTAAAACCTTGTGTGTAAAGGTTTGGGGGACTCTTGCAACCTTATTAAATTTGATTAAAACAAATCCCTCCCCCACAAAAAAAAAAAATTTCTGCGATCAAAACGTTAGGCTTAAAAACAAATCTTTTCCATTGAACATCAAAATGCTAGATACATTACACGTTGAATTTCCATGTTATTGATGAGGTATTGTAGCATTGAACAAACTATGGATTTTCTTTGTATGTGAAAGGCATATTTCAACAACAGCACACTGCATTGTAATAGGCCTATAAGAGAATTATAAGGATTGCAATCCAGCAATGTTGTCCTAAGCTTGTACATCCCCCCCTGCTCATTCCCCCCACCCCATTCGTCTCCCAGTGTTCCAGTCTCTTTTCTCCTCATTTGATACATGTAGTATTGAAGAAGACATGGAGTCATTTGTTGTGCCATTTAAGTGTCCGGTGGGCGGGCCCTACAACATACCAGTATAAGTGCAGGATGTCACTTAGCAACTTTGGCATGGTTGTTGATGTTGTCGGTAGCTTGAGGTGATGTGGCATAAAACTTAATTTAATAGTTTGGAGTTCCCCTCCTCCAGCTTCTGTCCAAGATATTAAGGCAAAATTTGAAGCCCCATTCTTGTAATAATTCTGTCATCAAACAGCGTGTGATGCATTCTCCAAATGGAGTCAATGCTTTCATGAAGTTGACCTGCTGCAGGATTGGACTGACCCAATCCTTGGGTGCCTTTGGAAATGTGGGAACATTTTTTTAGACTGGCCACCCTCTCTTCCAGAGATCTTGGGAAAGTGGTGTTGCCTGCATGCAGCCACCTTACATGTACATGAACATGTACATTGTAGTTCATACCTGCCAACCTGTCCTACTCCTTCCTGAGGTCAGGTATCACCACATAATAGATTAGAATTTTAAATGAACGGGGGGGGCACATTTTGATACCTTTTAATCTATTGTGTGGTATTGCCTGACCTCAGGAAGGAGTAGACAGGTTGGCAGGTCTGTTAATTAGTACCTGTTGGTGTGGGGGAAGATCATGCGTGACATGTGGCAGTGTCAGGCAGTTTTACTCTTGACCAAAAATTTCCTTTGGAGGGGGAGAGCCCAGATTGCGCCAAATCTCCCTGGCTAGGCTGGAGCACATGGGTAGCATCTGAGACTTTGGGACGATACGCACAGTTTGAACGCTGAGAAATGTGGTTTTGCTCATATTCCGTCGTGATTGTTAGCATCATTTTTGACTTGGAAAT
The DNA here is from genome assembly GCF_001949145.1 of Acanthaster planci. Next base: position 275,233 of record NW_019091402.1, on the reverse strand, counting down.
GTTTGGTAACTGGCCTCTCCACTTGATGAAATACCTCTGCCAGGGCTAGGAACCAAGGTCTTTGCAAAAAAAGTCTCCTCAACTAAATTTTACCTCCAGAGATGGATGTACCAACATCATTTGTTGTGATTTTTTTTTAAGCGTAACCATGGGTAAACCACCTACTACATGTGTGTTGCTCTGTGTCAAACTTGCATTCAGAATGGTTTGTGTTTAATACAGTATGTACATTTGAAAAACCTTTGTTTTGTTTTTTTGCAAGTTTGTCTTCGAGTCATGGAAGAATTCTTCAGTTTGCCGTGAATCATTTATCTACCCTCCCCTCTTTTTCACTGTCATATCCCCCCTTCTTTCCCCGTCCAACAGTCACACAACTCGGCCATTGAACTCTCTGAATCTCTCATTCTGGCCAAGTTGTACAAATAAACAGAACTCTAAAAGAGAAATTCTGCACAATGTTCATAACTACCCTAGTCAGAGGAGCAAAGAAGAGGGGTTGATTTTTAAAATTTTTTTTGAGGGTTATGCACAGACTGCTTGTTCCACTTCCACCTTCTACATCATAAAATTTGATAAGTCAACTATAAAACATAACTGCTTGGGATATCATCTGCCGTTGCATTGGTTTGGCATAGACGGCATGCAAAGTTGGCAAAGCCTCTGGGTTCTACACTTTGGGCGTTGCGTTTGGTGAAATTCATATATATTCATATCCATGCTCAAATGTCGCGCAAATAATTTAATTAGTGCTTGGAAGCCGCCAAAGCTATTAAAATAGAGAGGGTTCGAGCGGTTCCGCCACAGGTGGGTTTCTCACCGTATCATTTGATACAAGACTGCCTGAACCAGCTAGGCGTGACTTGTGCGATGCCGTACCAAACAAACTTTTCCGACTTTGTCGTCCGTGACTCCTGTCTCGCCACCAGTTGGATGTGCAACATGTAACCGTAGCTGCGATGGCGTTTCAACTGGATAGTCAATGGGCTTTGAATAACAGTAATTCTACCACTGACGAGATGTAAACGTGGCGTTTGATTGGCCTCTTGTCAGTCGGCTTTCGAATGTTAATTGAAATGCAGAGGGCTCGGCTTGGTTTCATATTCTCTGCTGGTGTCTCACATCACACAGTTACATCTGCTTGCCTAAAAAGAAAATATTCACAAGTCCAGGGAGGTGCCAGTCCGGAGTTTGGTATAAGTATCGTTGGTTGGATATCCCGATCTCCCGATTCTAGCACAATGCTTAGCACCAGCGATATCGGATGGGATGTGGGGTAAGTTATACCGACTTCTGTGACACATTATCTTTCCTCTTGTTTTGAGTTTCTGGCCTCGATGCAATGAAACACATGTTGGTGGAGGCACATTGCTGGGAGTTTTTAGGATTTAGGTTACAGAACTGTATAAAATGATTACAGACAACACTGGGAAATCCTGCATCAGTTTTGCAGGTCATTGTGAGATATTATGCCATGTTGAAATCAATATTTAGAGCCCTAGCATGGTGACTAACTCCCCTTCCTCGTGACCGGCTTAAACAAGTGCTCATTTGCTAGGCTAAGTTTGAACAAGATTTGTTGAAAAAGAGTTGCTAGTGTCACCGACAGCCTTGAAAGCTTTGGACAGCTGGAGATGATACAGGGGTGACTTACGTGTACATGAGTGTGTGGTTCTGTGACATCTTAGTCAACATCTTTCTATACAATTTATGACACTTTCAAACCCTCCAAATAAATAGACAAATAAGGACTGACTCAAGATTCACTCCAAAAGTTCTTTTGTTTTTGCCGACATAAGGATTGATACATACATATATCGACAAACTCCATTTTGGATGACTCAACTTCTTCATATTCATGAGGAATCAATACTCTGATTGCTAAAACATGCGACTTGTATGCAATTGGGCTGCTTTTGCAGACATGAATACCTGTTTGTTATTTATCGCAATTGTTGTCATTGGAGCTAAGTGGATGCTGGCAATTATGGGTTGTTTCACTCCTTTCATTTTTTTTCCTGGGCTGCTGCGAACGAAGATATACACTTGCGAAATCGTGTCTACATTGGATTGTGTTCACCATTCACAAGGAGCTGTGGTGTGAAGTTGGAATTGCCAAGTGTAAAGGGGATCAGTTTTTATGCAGACCGTCTTGCTGAAATATGATGTTGGAACTTTTGCATTTTGAGCTGTGTTTGAAGCATCCTTGCTCCCAGTCTGCCATGAAGATGAAGACATCACAGCATGGTGTAGCAAGGCAAAGCTTTCACTGAGAGGCCATTTGACACATCAAACAGTGCTCCTTCTGGTTCCCCTCCTGGGTAGTTTTCTGGCATTGTTTTCAAGGGTCGCCGACATCGATGTTGAAAAGTGGCCTGGTTGACGCAAACACTTGTTATAGTTCTGTGAGCTGGTCTTATTGGGAAAAACACGGAAGTGTTTGCACATGTAGCATTGAAATGAATGAAGCAATTTGTGGTTTGGGGAGCTGTTGAAATCGGCCATCACAGCTTGGCCGGTTCCTAAGGTCCTTTTCCAGATACTTTTAAATCCCAGTTCTAAATGGGGTGAGTATCTTCAACTTTGTAATCTTCTCTTTCAATACCGGCCCACTTCCTCTGCTTTTAAAAATGTTGTGCCTCCCTCCCCCAAACATTCCCCGTTGACAGATCTAAGGCAGTATAGCACAAATTACAATAAAAATTCAATAATTGTATTTCCTCACAGCCAAGCCTACCCGCATATACTGCCCACGCCATCGGCCCAGGGCAGCAACTACCAGGCCTCTCAGCAGTCCACCTTCGGTGTACAGAACTCTAGCTATCCATACGCTGGCCAGTCCAGTCAAACGCCGTATGGTCTAGCCCAGGCTATGTCTTACGGTAAGTGCAGTCCCTGATTCTCAGTATTTCTGATGTTGTGGGATAAAGTTGTCTAGTACGTGGACAGTTGTTGGAATAGCAGTTGAATCAAGGTTTTATAGGCATTGATGTAGTACATGTAGAATTTCAGTTTTGTAATTTTGTGATTAAAATGAAGATGCTTCCAGATCCCCAAGTGTAGGATTCAGATTAAAGCTAAGCTTTATGTGTATCTATTGAAGATTTGAAGAAAAAAAGAAAGCACAAACAGATATTTTGAGTGAGTTTAATTTGTAATGTGAAGATATCTCAAGCAAAACATGTGATGCAGGGTTGTTTGGACCACTGCTTTGAATGAATGAATTAGGGTGGTACATGTAGCGGGGTTTTTTTGATGGGCAGAGCTGAAAGTGACATTGGCAAAGGATGAACTTGAAGAAGTTTCTATGTGAAAACCCATCGTGTCTTACACCTCTTTGAATATATCATGTGAAAACTCAGCATTTTATCAGTCAGTCCTGCAGCATCATACATGTATGTGTTCATGCATGTTCCTCATATTTGGAAACAATTCTTACAAAACTTTCTGGCAGTTCCCTAGACAATAATATTTGTGAAGATTTTGAAATTCATCTTCTAAATATAGCTGTCAGTGATCGTAATCTCATAGATTTTAAAAACTGGTTTCCACCATGACCCTTTTCCCAAATAAACTCTGTCTATAACCTTGGAATTTTAAGTGAATCTCAGATACTTACCAGAACTGTAATTTTATTGTAAGCGAGGGCAAGGTACCAATTATCAGTGACCATATGCCTCATATCCTTGATAATGCTGATTGACCCTAGAAAATAGAGGTCGGAAACAGAGGTTAGAGGTCAAATTCTGGGTGAATCTAGGTCACAGATATCTCACCTGAACTCAAGTGAAAATGATTATGCTTGAAAAATTTCCCCAATGCCCCCAAGAATTGACTTTTTGAGACCATTAGTACAGTTCTTTTGAAGTAGTGGAGAAGACGTTTGGACTGGTGTTACTGTTGAACCCTGCTTGACGTATTTGAAAATTTGAGCAATAGGTGGTTTTTATCTAGCCACGCACTGTCATTTCTTTCAGGTCACAACAGTCCACAAAACAGGTGCATTCAGCGAAACAAGAAAGGAGATATTTTTCCTCTTCTTTTCCCCCCCAAAAAACCCTTTTAGTGAAAAACAAAAAGAGAAAAGCCCTGTTCACCATGTTGCAGAGGTGAAATTGATCCCTTGGTCTGTGGTCACCATCTGGCAAGCTGGCTGTTACAATGCCACAGGGCATGACAGAGCAATAAAACAGTCCTTTTCCCCTGACCTTTTTTATTGGCTTTTTCTTCTTGTCTTGTCTGGCTTGATGATGCAGGGATCAATTGGTCCCCAAAGCTAGGGTACCAGGAGCAGTGTTGAAGGGTCTTTTTTGTGTTTTTTTAAACCTCAAAGAAATGGCAAAAGCTTTTGACGGAAAGTGCTGTGATCTTTTTTGTTACCTCAAAGAGCTTAAACCCTAACAGCCAAGCGGCATGGTCTGAACTGGTTCAGACTTTGCAGTAATCTGTAGGTAGCTCCCATATCACTTTGTTCATGTACATTCAACTGCCATTTCTTATCACAGTTGCTTTGATCAGAAGCTTTCCGGGTTTATTTTTACTTTCAACAAGTTGCTTTTGAAAGCAAAACCTAGTTATTCTGTACCTCATAACGAGGAAGTCTCACCAAGCTTAGGATTTCCTCGTTTGATGTACATTTTCTACTGGAGCTGCTCTCGTTAGCTTGTTCAGCAAGGATTTAGACTTGTGGAAATTTGTACAAACACCTTCTGATCCTTCTTCCATTTATAAAAGTGTTAAATTCACCAGCGGCGGAATGATTTTCAAAGTGGGAAGGGGAGTTGTGAGACCATCAGGCATCAGCTATTAATAGGCCAGTCCATTAAGCCCAAGCCCATTGAAGGATTGCAAGAGTGGGAGGGGGGGGAATGCCCCCAGTTGAAAAAGTGGGGGAGGGGCCACTGCCCCCCCCCTTCCGCAACCAGTGCTTAAATTCCTTTGAAGAGTCTATATTGACTTTAACAAAATACCAAAGTCCAGGAGCGTGTAACTCTCGTTTTCTTAGCTAGTGAACAAATGAAATACCGTAATAGCCTTTCAGAACAATGTGTGAACTGAAGTTTGAAGATGCTCAAATTTTCATTATTTTGGTCATGTGTGAGATGCAGTTTACCCTTTTTTTTCTACGGTGCAGTTGTAAAGGTGCATGAACGTACTGATCGATTATTCTCGTAATTGGCAGACAGGAAGTTGTCCTGGTTCATATCGCTGCACCGTAATCATTAACGCCGATCGCTGACTTAAACGTTGGCAGTTCATCACTCACCGATTTCGCCGCGCTCGGCCGGCAGGGAAATGAATGAGCTTGCGGCCGGCATTTGTCAGTTTTTAATAACAGGAAGGCTTCGGCAGTCCGAGCCATTTTGCCATGAGACACCTGTTGGTGTTTGGCCAAATAAATAAGAAATATGACAGGTCGGCCCGGAGGAGAATGATTTGGACAGGGAAGAAAGTTGACAGGATGAATGTTCTTAGCCACTTCAGTTCCAGTGGCCTGCTGTCTGCAAGATGTGGAGACTCTGAGTTATGAACTCTTGGGAGCAATATCTCTCTTGAGGGGCTTGTTTGTCTGCCTGTCTGCTTGGCTGTCTTACTACTACCAAAGTTTGACCATTTCTGGTTAGGTTGGAGTTGATCTGTCGTGCATACACGTGCGTGTATATTTGCTGTTTTCTGTACATGTACTTTATCATGGCTGTTAGAAATGCTTGTTGGAAGTTTCCATAGCTATTGTAAAATGATCTTGTTGATGTTGATTATATTTTCATTATGAAATATCTTAATGTATTTCTGCTGGGAAGTTTTCTGCACAGAAATCCAGACAAGATGGTGTCAGACAAGATTTAAACCTCAGTCTGTAGTTGGTCTGTACAGAACTGCCATGTAGACCGCTTACACTTTGCCTACAACTTGTATGGGTGGCCATAATTTGCAGAAACATCACCTTTCGGTCAAGTTTCAATTTTACCTCAAATTGGTTGAAAATGGACATGTGTCCCATTAATTTTAATTAGGTTGTATTTTGATTTATTATTTAGTGATAGTTGTATCGTTGTCTAGAGTTCTGATACCTGTAGATGCATGGGATTTCACTTTGAATTATTCCTTTATTTTTATACCGACGTCCAACCATAGTTTTACATCCACTTGTCAGAAAAACACGACTGTGACACCAAAAGAGCAGACCCCATTGAATAAGATGTCAGAGAACACTGGCAAGCTCGCCAGTGCTGCCTCTATTTCAGCTAGTGGTAACCTGTGAACCCTTTTGTTCAGGACCCAGGACACTGGATAATTGCATGGCTTGCCATTATTTTGTGCAGTTGAATCTATTATTATATGCACTGAACACATGTCTCCTCTTCAACAGGTGGCTTTTCACCTACTATAGAAAACAAGTCATGCCTGATTGGTCACCTGGTATCACATGACAAGCAGCAGTTGGCTATTGCTGGTGAAACTGATATGATAAATGATATTTCAGGCTCCAGTGCCTGGATAATATGAGTTTATTAGAATTGAAGGTATTTTTATTTTGGTCTGTCGTAAGTCCCAGCATGGGACTACTTCTTTATAATACCTGTTAGCTTTACTGGGAGGGGGCACCACTCAAGCCTGCTTTAAGCTTCATCCCTTTAGTCGTGTCTAGGTACCGTTCTTTGGGAGTGGACTGGTCAGTGCATGTATATGGCACAGGCAGAGATATTTTCCTGGTCTTGTATCCTCGGCTTTTTTTTTATTAGGCCATCATTCTCGTTTAATAGACCATAAACTTATATTGGTGGTCTGTTGTTTTGTTGCATAACAGTTGTGTGTGTCATCTTTGTCTAGCGTCATCGCAGGTGTCCGGGGAGGGGGGGTGTGAGAAACTGAATAAACAAAGGGAGTGGGGCACCGTAGAGCTGTTTTTGTCTATATCATGCAACATCGGGCTCGGTAAAATCATGCAGACCCAAAACGTACATGTACTTATATACACATGTACTTGTGAGGCATTGCACTCTTTGCAGTATGTCTTCAAAACATTCCTTGGGCAAAGAAAGAGGAAATCAGACATACATGTACATGTACTTCCCACTCTCCCAGATGCCCCTCCCCCTTTGTGGGAATTTCTGAAATGTACATTACACAACCTGTAATAGCCGCCATTCATCACTTTCAGTTTTCTGGGGAAAAAGTGTGCTGGAAAGAAAAAAGTGCATCCCACTTCCCAGTTGCCCTCTGACCCCCTACCCCCAAAATCCCACCATACATGTATGTAGTCACCCCACTGGTGTTATGCACATGTGTGATTGAAGCACACTTGGGAGTGTCTCAAGGAGGATACCTTAGCGTTCTTCATGTCATTCCTGCCCCCATGTACAAGACCAGTACTTATCCTGCATGATTGATAACATCAACAAGTATCATTGTTATCTAGCTTGTCTGATTCTTCCAACATCTTGAACTGGGACTGATTTTTTTTTTGTCACCTTGATGTTTCAAATACTAAGCCAGTTCAGAGACCAAATCGAAGGTCCTGCTGTGTTTCTTAAACAAACCTAGGGCTGAAATCTTTACACATGTGCATGTGTCCAAGAAAAAAAAATTGGAAATATTATTTGATCTAAAGTTTATTGGAGATGCATATCATTGATAGCTCTTTTGTTATTTTCTTTTGTTGATTACAGGTTCGAAAACGTTAAAAGCAGACCCGGCACAAATGCAAGGTCAAGGGTCGTATCTAAGCACGTATGGGTCAGCAGGGTTCACAGGGTCATCTAGTCAGGCTGCTCAAAGCCCCTACTATCAAATGCAAGGTGAGAGCTGCCGTTTTGTCCTGTCAGAAGTGTTCGATTTGGAAGTTGATAGCACATGCTCATGCTACTGTAACTTTGTTGTTAAAACCAGTCTGCTGCAGAACTGGCTGCCCCTTGAAAGAGTAGATTCCGTGTCAAGCAAGGGCGCTTTGTTAGTTGGAAAATATCAGGCTGACGCGCTGCATGCATAAAGATAGCCAAGTGTTTACGGCGTGAAGTGTGCAAGTTCTGAGCGTGCACAATGCCCATGTACCTTTCTTGGAGTTAGCATAAGGCACTGGCCTTCCCCATTGTCGTCAATGAGGGCATACTTCTATACAGAATCCATAGGGATTTCCAGTCCCTGGCTTGGTCTCTGGCTTTGTCCCTAAACTCAAAACTGCTCATAAACGTATTACTGTACATGTTTTTTAGAGCTAAGAATGTCAAAGGCAGAGGTTTAAATATTGGTAATGTCAAAAGCAAATCAAAGCAAATACAAAGCTAGTGATTAAAAAAAAATTCTCATATGCCTTTAAAGTCGTTCAGTTGAATAGAGGTCTGAGGATTTGAAAAATGTTCCCTAGCAAAAGGGCTTAACGATCCTCTATCCTACAGTAGTTTAATATGATTGTGCTCTTGGTATTGTGGGATGATGTGGGCTGAAGGATGAAAGTTGATGACTTGCACAGTTACCATCTGAGTCAAAGTGCCCAAAGAAATTGCATTGTAATTTGTTAGGGTGCCGCTCATCCTGTTGTGGTTTTCTGTTGATTTCCAGGAGGTAGTTTCACTGGAAGTAGTTACCCCTATCCCACATGCAGCAGCAGCACGTCCACAACTAACTCACAGGGTTTCAACAGCTCACCACAGGTAAGGGGCGATGTCTCCCAGTTTCTCCCAAGATTCGGAGTGGATTTACATGTACGTGTATTCATTCATGTTTACCTAAAATGTCACAGCTTCACTGTGATCGTTTCACACAGCCGCGGTACAGATTTTACTTGACTTGGAAATACATGTAGGTGTCACAAAATTGAAGATGTATTGAAACCCTAACCCCCTGGGGACCATTGAAATCCTGCATAA
>NW_019091402.1:226095-265587 GCF_001949145.1 Acanthaster planci | reverse complement strand
GCATAACCTTGTTGGGTTCAGCATGGCTAACCCCTGGGGACCATTGAAATCCTGCATAACCTTGTTGGGTTCAGCATAGCTAACCCCCTAGGGACCATTGAAATCCTGCATAACCTTGTTGGGTTCAGCATGGTTAGGGTTAATTAAGAATCGTTTATTACCTGTGATTATGAGTATGGTATATACATGTGCAGTTATCTTAAACCGGCCCACTTATCTGGTCAAACACTAATGTGTCACTGGTAGTAGACTACTGATTTTGGCATCAATGAACAACTTGCAACATGCTGCCACTCACCAGAGCCCCTTATTGGGCTGAAGGCTCCAGAGTCCTGCCCAATGAAAGTCAGTTGGAAGTCTCTGCATTTTTACTTGCACGTTCATGCATGTCATGTCCAATTTCATCATTACGCCAAATTTAGCTGTGCGCAAAAGCCAGAGCTCAGTCTTCTCTTTCCGATACAAAAAACCCAAATTACTAGAAGAAATAAGAAAGTGTTTGTCAATTTGGGGGATCTGGCTACACAAGTGTATTTATACAAATTGAGAAAGTGGGAAATGTAATTTCAAGCTCTGTTACATCACAATTGAGACATCTTTTTTTTCTCTGTGCTTTGATAAGGGAGAGTATGGCTCCTATGGTACATATGGTCAGAGTGGTTTCAACCAGTACTACCCGGCACCAGGCTACGGCAGTCCGTACATGGCAAATAGCGCGCTGGGTCCCACACCTTCATCCGTTCCCACGACGACGACGACATATCAGCTAGCACCATTACCGTCTGAAAGTGAGTATGCCATTGTTAATGCAAGCAAGGCTAAAGTTCTTTTCAGCTGGTTTGAATATTCTTCGCACGGCTGCGATTTTGAAATAAGAATATGAGCCAACTCTTTCCCTTGATATTTCCGGGTTCTGTGAATTTGGGTTTGATTTTCTATGTGTGTCCTGTCATAGCTGGCATATGATGTTGGACATTTCTGGTAATGCAAATTACCCGCCAAACAAATAACTCCCATGCCAGATGACCCCCGTCAGCTGAAACAGACTCAAATAGCCGCATTTATAGAATGACCCTCCTGCAATACGTTGAATTATGAAAGCTTTTTATATGGTTCAGGATGTTGCATCTCTCTGTTTTAATAACATGCAGCTTGCTCATCACATGATTAAACTTATTTACTTGTTTGTCAGCCTGGCTCGTTACCGATTTTAGATAAAGGCATTTTATGAACATGAATCTTTACATTGATTTTAGAAGAGCTATTTGTTTACAGTTAGTTTGCAGTGCTTTTTCTCTTTTCAACAATTCTGTTGCCCCTTTTGCGCTAGTTTAGTGTTTTCCTTTTTTTCCCCCATTGCCTTATTTCTGTTCACATTTTTGCAGAATTTATGAACTTTTCATGCATTTTTGAATTGCCCATTACTTGGTGAACATGTTTAACCAAAGCTTCTATGGGGAGAATTACAAATTTGAATTCAGAATGGCCAAGATGTAAAGGAATGGGTTGTCATGGCAACAGAAAAAAGATGTGCATGTTTACAAAAAACTAATGTCCAGATTGGGCATTTTACAGAATTTGTCGAATCTCCTGTTCTTCTGGAAGGCCAAGTGGCCCCACAAGACGCGCCCAGTAGTGCTAACGAAGGTAATTATAACCAGCCAATCCAACGTTTCATTTTTTTGTCGTGGTTTGGTGAAACAATCTATATATCACGCAGGTGGAATGTTCCATTGTTTTTGATGTTCGTCATGGAAACTAGCATATACATGTATATTTTTGTTCCATTGTTTTCATGCTATTTTAAGCATTCATCATCCAATTAAGTTTTGGATTGCAATTTGGGCAAAATGCATGAAACGTTCATAAATTGGAACTGTTGTGATATCCATATTCCCATTGTGTGCAGTGTTGTTTAATTTGACCTTTGGCTGTATTTTGTTTATGGATGGAGCATGAATAACAAAGCCTGTGGGCCAGATTTTGGGAATTAATGATACAAAGCTCTGATTTTAGATGTGGATTAAAAATTGGAAATTAGTATGACAGAATGGTCAATCAGTTTCCTTCCTTATTGGAATCTGGAAATAATTAAGTTTAATCTCACATATTTTAAGTTTGATGAATCTGAAAAACATGTTTCTGCAAAGTTAACAGATGGACAGATCTTCACATGTATCCATAATGCATGGCATTTGTGTGTCATTTCCCGTCATTTTCATTAAATCACACGTTAGTGTAATTGACAATATCACAGTTTTTTTGTGTGGAATATGAATTTTCTGGGTTCAAAAACTAAGAATGACAAATCCAGACAGTGAAAATTCCTCATTTCAATTTACCGCTTGGTGATTGGTTTTGCCAAACTGACTCTGAGATGAATTGTCACCCGGCGAAGAAATCTGCATCCATGCACATGTCCTAAAAACCCCATTTCACCACTATCCCCCTTGCTCATAGTCCATCCCAGTTCGTTGTCCTCGGCAATTTTCAGACAAAAGGAAACGATAAAAAGGTCAGAGCCAGTGGAGCCAGCTACCCTGCTTTTTTCTCTTTTCTCGCCCCCCCCCCTTCCATCTCCCTTCAGATGCTTTTTTTTTTCCTTCTTTCCTCCTCCTCTTGTCTCTTTTCTCTTTCGGTTGCTCCATCTCCTCTGCTCCATCTTTCCTCTCTCTTTTTCTCGCAGCAATGGCGCGGTTTCACGTTACAGCGGGGACTCGTTTACCGTCCCGGTAAAAAATGCGGGTGAGCGCGTGTCGCCCCAGGCCAAACGTCTTCTCTCCCACTCTCTTCCCCCCCGTCGTTCTCTCTCTCTTCTCTTTTCTGTCGCTCTCCCCTGATGAGAAAAGACACTGTTCTTCACCTCTGGATCCCCAGCCTAATTGAAAAGGGCTAGATTGCCCGACAAGCACTTCTGTTTTGCTGTCATAAATTGTGCCGAAATATCAAAATGTTTAAAAAAAAATCAGTGAATGTAATCCCCAAACAGCTGTGTGCCTCTTTACTCTCATAGTGTTATTATTCTTCCTATATTCAGTGAAATAAATTTTTTTTCTTTGAAACATTAGCTGTGATTTCTGCATTTTGTTTGTGCTGCTTTGATTAATTTACCGGTAGATGCAAAGTGTAAATACCAAATTGAATGTTGTCGGGGTGAGATTTATCAGGATTTTTCCTGACTTCAATATTTTTTTCTGTCAGGATTTTCCTGGTTTCAGGATTTTTCCATTGGGATTTTCCTGGTTTCAGAATTTTTCCATTGGGATTTTCCTGGTTTCAGGATTTTTCCATCAGGATTTTCCTAATTTCAGGATTTTTTCCATCAGGATTTTCCTGATTTCAGAATTTTTTTTCAAACAATCCCTTTTAAAATCTGGAAGCTCCTGCATATACCAGAAAGATGTTTTTACAAAAGTTGATGTAGGACACAAGAAGGCAAATACAAATGCACACGTACATGTATACCATAGACCCTATGCTGCCGTCAGGCCCTCAAACCCACTGCTGATTATATTGTGGATATCTTATTTGCCACTAATCTCTCCCCTGGATCTGCTGAGAATTGGTGCTTTCCTTTCCATAATTACAGTAATCAGTTTTCATTTTTTTTTAATTAAACACGTTATCTTCTTGTGAATTGGGTTATAAATGTTTCAACAGTGCGTACGTGAATCATAGGGGTGGCTGGATTTTTCGAGGCTTCAAAAATATTGCAGAATTTGTTTTCAACTACACGTACAGTACAGTTGAACCTCATTAATAAGATGCCCTTGGGACCTGGCAAATTACCTTGTTACAACAGGGAGCCTGGTATTATTAGGAATGAAAACAAAGGATTGGGACTTACAAGATTTCCTTGCTGTAAGCAGAATTTTGTATTAGCCATGCTTTCATTAACGAGGTTGGACTCGGTGGTGCATGTACTGTAGGCCTACTGGTGTTTTGGCTGTTGTGCATTTTGGAGGTGTATGTCTTTGTCTTAGTGTATTGGAAATATTGCGTTGTGCTCAGGCCTGTGATAATTTATTTGAACTGCGAATTTGCACCTTGAAAATTGATGTTAAGTTTTGAGTCACATTTGTTCCATTTCCATTCTGTTACATTCCAATCTGTCAAATGTTCATTATGGCTACAGCAACTGAATGAATACCATGTTTAGCCTTTGACCCGGTGTGGCTATTGGCTTGACTGTTATTTTGTGGCTTTGTTGAAAAATGTCTGATCTTTGAAAAAAAAATGAGTCAGAAGGAACTGGTATGTACACAAGATACATGTATGTCCTTTCAGTAGGTCATTGAGGTGAGAGAAAAGCAAACTGTTTGAAATACATATTGTTTGGTTCTGATTTGTCCTGGAAAGGAACACTTCGTTTGCAAAGTGAATGGAACCCCGAGTCAGTAGGGGGTGTCAAGAACATTTTGTTTATTTTCAGGATGTATAGGTGTACTTAGATGTATGTGACAGTCCAACTGTGACAGATTTGTTTAACAAACAAAAAGAGATCACGAACTCAGATGTGCATTTTTCCTTCCGCTGTCTGATTTCTTTTTTTTAGAAGATTGTGATCCTAATGTACATGTGCCACTTTGCAGATGGAAATGATCCATGCAAAGCCAGTAGCTGCTTCAGGGTTGATGTTTTGTCTTCCAAGTTGATTCCTGATAAAATGCGACCCGCTTTGCAGAATGTTCATAGAGTCACGTGTCACCAGAACTGCTTTTTAGTTTGAAGCTTTTGAAAGAAGCAGTGTTTAAGCAATTGGAATCCTCAACATTTTAAAATTTACACAACGTCCAGTTTTATTATTAGCTCAAATTCCTCAATCTATTACAAAGTAAAACTCCAAAGCGGCTCCGGGTGACTTGTGACTCATTTTCACAGAGTGGGTCACAAATTATTAATGTCTTTTGAGTAACTCAGGACCTTGTCTGACCAAAGATGTATACTCGGAGGTTGCACTCGGCATTTCGATATTTCACTCTCTCAGATTTATTTATCTCCTTCATTATTTGGTTTCTCGTATTTTTGTTTTCCTCTGCAGTTGAAAGTTCTTTCACCACGGACTCGTCCATCAAGTTGGATGACGCCAATGGCAGGGGAAGACAGGGTAGTAAAGGAAGTAGCGCAAGGAATCGTGGGACTGGGAGGGGGAGGAGGAACAACCCTTCCCCGCCTCCGGAGGACGGTCTTGAGGTACGGGGATCAACACCAAGATCTGAACGATCTGCCATGCGCAGTCTCAAAGTGTTTTCCCAATATTGTAATCCAGGTTGCCACAAGGGTTATTGGGTTAACTCGCATTCATTTCCTAGCTTCACGAAATGAACGATATGTCACCAATGACCTTGTGAAGAATCTAGCACAATGTCGCTCAATTGGAGCAGTCATCAATTTACACCCATGTAACAGGTATTTTCATTGGATGCCTCACAGAGTGATCATTCAAAAGAAACCACCATTTGTATTCCAATTACGAACTAAAATTGACTGAAACTACTGAAACTATCTGCCCCAAGCTGAAAAGAAAGACAGGTGGTTACAAGCGGGTTCTTCCACGCGTTCTGCGTGTACGCAAAGACCATACGTGCCGGAGTAAATTAGTCGCGCATACTCAGCGTGCTCCGTGTCAAATGCTAATATACTTGCGGGCCTCATGGTGCACCTGCGCATTGACTACCAAAAAAACCCACGCCCTCTTTTCTTCCGCTCGGAGCACATTGCCAAAAGACTGAGTTTGTACTGTCCAATAACACTTTCTATGTTCCCTACTGTTCAAAGTAACCTTTAAATCCAAAGGTAAGACTTGGCAAAATGTGACCTGTCACGACACAATGAGAGTTAAGTCACCTCCCACTCTTTCCTATTTTGAGGGTTTGAAGTCATCTTGAAGGGAAGGTCAATTTTTTGGTTTGGTAATGTTGGAAAGAGTGACCCGTCTCCTATTTAATTCCAAATATTTCACAGAATCACATACATGTATTTAGAAATGTCATTCTCAGCAATTACAACAAGAGTATAGTATTTGTTCTTGGTCTGAAATGTTGAAACAATGGTCAGGAACAAAGAGGCAAAGCTGCCAGAATAATGTCACGTTGTCACCTTCTACTCACCCTAAGTGTTCCATGTACATACCACTGGAAAGCTCTCTTTCTGCTGATTTAAAAAATATCAATATCTCTCTATTTTGTGGGGACAGGTAACATATGATTATGTGTCTTTCCACTGCCTGGGGTTCCAGGTAGAACAGAAGGTGACAAATGGGGTACATTTTGTTTCATGTTAAATTTTTATAGCTAGGTTGGAGTGTTAAATTTTTAAAGATGTACAGGGTAAGTACGCAATTTGTCTTACGTCTTACTGTCCTTTTTTCCTGTCTACTTTTGTCAGCGAGTCTTTGTCTGGGATTTGGATGAGACGATTATCGTGTTTCATTCCCTGCTCACAGGGTCCTACGCTACCCGCTTTGGCAAGGTAAGTGGACCATTTACTTATAGATCCTGAAACAAAAGTGTTGTTTGCAGTACTATATGCTATTTCTCCCCTCCTTCTGTAACTTAATAAGAACAGGGGGAAATGATCTGGTTCCCAACTTCCAGTTGTGCAGTAGGCTTGAAGTGAAGGAGGCATTAACCAGTGTTGATGTCACATTCTCCTTGTGTGGCATGTGTTATTGTCTGCCTAAATGTAGGCATACTTTTATATGGAGAGCAAGAGCCTGAAATTTACCAATGAGCATTAATGTATGGTCTCAGTATGCCTCCCGTTCTTTTTCTGTTTGTTGTTTTGACTTTATCCCTGACTGAGCTTACATTCCGTCATCCCTCACTGCAGAGTTCAGCCTCAAGATAATTTATCACCTATTTACTTGATTAACATAATAAGCGTTGATGCACATCAATTCAGAGCACTTCCACGGGGCAATTTCATCTCTGGAAAAGGAATGGGTCAGGGGCCCACATTCACAATGCCCTATTACTAGCTAAGACCCTGCCCAGCCCTCATATCTACCCCATCCTTCACCCCAATCTATCCATCTCTCCTCCCTCCCTCCCTCTTCCAATCCCCTGTCATAAACCCCACCTGTCCCCATTACTCAAGAGCCTGTCCTCTCCAAGCCAAGTACACATGTAACAATCAAGAACTTGGAGACCAGGATTGCCCTAGACATGCTCCTGATACGCCAAAAAAGAAGGCCAGATGAAAAATAAAATTTGTTTGGTGGCCAAGGAAGACTGACATTTTTTTCAAAATGGTGGTGATATTATTTTAGCTTTCCGAGTGCCTGATTTGTACAAGAAGTTGTTTGAACATCTCTGAAATGCTACCTTCTACCTGAATTTGTTACAAAATGGTGGGAATGATATGGGTGCATAATTGGCACCAGAAATTGTTTGACTAATTGTTACCGCAGGGCTGAGGAACTATCCTTCACTTTACAGTTGCATAAATCTTCTTGCACAAGTAGAAACAGTAATATGTGCCTGGGCTTACATTTGTATCAATTTAGGCTTATTTGAATTCCACATTTTTGCTTTTCGCCTGAAAAATATTTCAAGTACTGTATGTCTGTGTTCCTTGCTTAATACTCGAGTTTCTGCTGGTTGAAGGTACATTTGTATAATGAATGTCACAAACTGGACGAGCGAGCAACCTGCATATGATTGTCAGCTTATTAGTGCTTTAAATAACCACTCAGTCATCATGCTTGAAAATGTAAACAGGCTAAGAACGTGTCTGAGGTAGGAGCGGGCATATATGTACTTTGTTTTTGCACATGTAAAATATTTACTTGTGTTACAGGAGAGACAAAGAATTTTAGTGAAAAAACGTTCTCGGCATTTTGTCTGAATATGTTCTGTTGGTTGTGATCAATATTTATTCTCAGTTCCAACATGTCAACTACCTGTATGCCTTATTTCAAACTCATCAATCTTCACTCTTTTTTCCTGATGCCCCTCCATATTGTTCTGAAGAAATCGCATGAGGAAGTTCTGCCTAAAATGTGGAAAGAAGGTTGTGTTTTATGTAGGCCTTTATTGCTTAGAAATGTGGACATGAAGCCTTATGTAAATGGATTAATTTCCTCCAGATAATGCGGTGGTCTTTCTGACGAAGGCCAGCTTTCACTGCAATGATAGCCATTGGTACTTGGTATATTGTACTCTTACAAATATGAAGACATCTGCTGCCTGAAGGCGTGTGGAGATTTCTTCCTTCTTTCCCCTGTCCAGCCTGCATTCTTTCCAGTTTATTACCCACCGAAGCAGGGCATGTTACATTAACCCTTCTGACCTCTGACCTCCTTCGCCTTTGTCAGAGAGTTCACAGGTGTTAAGTCGTGAACATGAATTGCAAGCCCCGACAATCACTCATGTCATGGTTTGTCTGGTAACGTGCGAGCAGATGTCATGATTGATGTTGAAACCCGCTGAAATGTCCGCCATGAGTTAAACCTCGGCTTTTCTTCATTTTTTTTCTCCAAAGGTTGAAATTAGGTTAAGGTTCTGCAAAGTTTTTTTCTTTTTTTTTTTTTTGGAAATACTTCAATAAATTGTTGCACTGGCATACTAAAAACCCGGCTTTGAAAAATGGGCCAAGCTTTTGGGGCATGTTTTGAAATATTTATTTTTCTGTGGCGGCACAGCTATAGAAATTAGGTTAAGGTGCCTTGTTTTGGTATTTCTTTTGGACCAGCATTGAGAAAGGAGGGCGTTGCAGTCTTTGTTTTTCTCAGGAGAGGCTGCCCCCCCATATCACAGCAAGTCTGCCCTCCCCACCTGAAAAGTTTTGAGACGTAGTCTGTCATTGTGGGATTTCCTTTATATCCTGCCAATTTTTGCTCATAAAGTCGTAGTTTTAAACAGAAATGCTTCGTAATCATATTAGAAATGTTAAAGAACTACCAACTACATGTACACATGTAGTCCTACATCTTGAACTAAGACGACAAAACAATGAATAAATGCTTTGTTTTTCATTGGAAGTTATTTGCGCAGTTAGAAAGTATTGCCGTTTCCTGAAGTAATGGCAATTGGGGTTATTGACAGGCCAGGTTGATCAGGAGACTAGAGGATGCCTGAACCCGATTGTGGACAATTTCCGTCCGGTGTTTAATAAACCACCAACGGGTAACACAGGAAGCCGAGCTAGTTTTTTTTTTGAATGTTGCTCTTGTTTTTTTTGTGGTTTTTTTTGTGGCGTGCCTCACCTGACGGTGGCAAGAAGGTGAGGCTTAGGCTTGGCCAGGAACTCCAGAGATTCAACAACAAATTTGTCAGTTCACTTCCTCAAGGTAGAGGAAGAACCGAGGTGGAAATTCCAGGTTAGGCATGACGCAGTAAAAACCCCACATCTGAAATATTTTTCTGCTTCCTCCTTACAATTCTTTTCCTTAAACTGTATTTCCTGATTTGAAATTTCATTTTGCCTTCTTCAAGTTTAGAAAAAAGAGCAAGACCAAATGTAAACTTCGTAGTAGTAAATTTGAATGTTGCCTTTGAAGCATTACCTCGCAGAATAGATTTTATTCAAATTGAACTCGTTAATGGCTTATTCTGAAACAGTTATCAAGAAATGATTTTTGCTGTTAGTGGAGGCACATGTGCATGTGATACTAACATGGACACAGCTAAAATGAAGCCAAAGTCTGTATCGATGGCCGTTGTCCCATGTCATGGCTTTTTGAATTGGTTCTCAGTTTCTTACTGTGAGTTTCAAACAGGGTTCCCGCAGCCTGGAAAAGTCATGCAAAAGTCATGGAAATTTGTTTTTTGTTTTCCAGGCCTGGAAAAGTCATGGAATTTGGTAAAAATGACTAAAGTCATGGAATTTTTCAAATACTGTGAGTGATTTCTGTTGTCAGAAATAGGTGCGAAAATGCGTAATTTTATTTGCAACTTTGTAAGTCCAAAGAGACCAAGAAATTGCGGTATTGGGTCATGGATTTTCATAATTTGGTGATGGAAAAATCATGGAATTTAATTGTCCTTTAGGTACAGAAACCCTGTTCAAATGACCAGTTATTTAAAGTGATGTCTTTTCTAGAGTGTTACTTTTTCCCTAGGGTTTGTCTTTGTGTACAAATTTTGAATATACTTCAGATGTTTGCGATCTTTTTCGGAGAGGGGATCAGAGAATATAAGGACATTTTTGGAGGAGTCGTTTTGGCATACAGAGTAGGAGTTTGTTTTTTTCCTAACTAAGTCTAAGTTGTGTTGCAGCAGATTGAATTTATAATACCTTAGCAATTTATAAGGCATACGGTAGCTCACAATATCTGTTATTCAGAGGTAGTAATGTACGCGTACATGAAACAATCTGCCTATCACGCTGTGTTCTCTTTGATCTATCTTTGGCAAGGTTCCCTGACTCTCTTTCCCCTCAATAAAGAGGTTTTCAATATGTAAGGGGAATTCCAGAAATTACAGGTCCCAAAGTGTGACATTTTTGTGTCCCTGTTACATCTGACCTTTGGTTTTTGACATTGGAATATCACTGGAATTGATTTCAAACTATTACTATTTGTTTGGCAGGTGATTTGCATTAATTCATAACTCTTAGAAATTAGAAAATGTGCTCTGAACTTACAAAATCATATGTCAGATGTGGCAGGGACACAAAAATGGACCCCTAATTTCTGGAATTACCCATAAGTAAATCTTGGTTGGAACAAAAGCCCCACACATCTTTACCCCCAAAAAAGCCTATTAAAAATCCCAAGGTTGTCTCACCTCCATCCAGGAAGGCAAGGCAACGATCCTTGTCAGAATGTCTCGGTCTCCACGCCTTGGCTCTACCTCCCCCCTGGGGTTGTTTCTCTTTGTCGGTCTCTCCTCTGTCACCCTGTTTGTCTTGTCCCTGGGTCATTTGGTGGTGACCTCAGCTGGCAGTGGGGACACGGTTCTGGCTGTCTTATCTGGCTAGCAGGTATGCCAAGGCTGTAGAGGC
The DNA here is from genome assembly GCF_001949145.1 of Acanthaster planci. The sequence goes on along the minus strand of NW_019091402.1, from coordinate 254,640 downwards.
TCACTGAACTCAAGAATGTTGCCGCCAATAAGCCAAACCATGATCAGGCCGATTAGATTAAAGTTCACAACTCTCAAGCTGATTTCAGCATAAGATTTTCTCTCATCGGTGAATCGAATTGACAGCGAATTTGTGAAGTTATTTTAATTTCAGATCAGGAATTGACTCAGAGAACTTTTATTAAGACCAGTTATGGTAACTGTTAAATTACAGGTAGAATGAAAACTTAAAAATGTTTTTGTATAAGGAACTTTTTGTAGTTTAAAAGCACAGTCATATGAAATCTCTTTTTTGCCTCTCAGTGCTATATTTCTTTCAACTTCATATGTTTAGTTTGAATTTGTTCCAAACCAAGTATTGGGGAATTCCTTGCATGGTGTTAATGTACTTTTTTTGCACCGTTAAGTTCTCGATTTCAGGCAGTATCATTGATGATTGATGTTCCTTTTTTTTTTTCGAATCAGGAAATCCTGGAGAGAAACCGTTGATTGAACTCCAAAATCAAAAACAAAAAATCCCCAGAAAACCAAAAGAAAAATCCCAACTGAACCATTGGAGATAGTTCCTTGACTTGTTGATCACTATGAACTTTTCCCCATATTATCTTTCACAGAATTGATAGTTCTGAAGTAACAATCATTTCCTCATTGGGGGAGGGGCCGTGTTACCACTCTGTTTGCACTGGTTTCGACTTCAGGATTTGCTGGTTCGACATCGGCTGTCCTGTAACCATGGAGTGTTTTGACAGTTGCGCGACCCCATTTTTACGAACTTAGATAAGCTCACTGAACAGGATAGTACGATAGAATTTTAAATGTGGCGATGGAAAGGCAAACTGAAGTCACAATCCATTGATTTAAGGATGAATTTAGAAACTTGTTAGGATGCTTTTGATACACGTACCTCGGGTTTAAAGCCTTGTGCTCAGGGTTTGTTATGGAGACAAAACACTGCGTTAAAAAGTAGACCATAATATTTATTCAGCTGAATTTCTTTTTCACTCCACCTGGCTGTGTACAAGCACCTGATAAAGTGTTTTCTCTCTCCAGGAAACGATTGCCAAGTCCTCAAGGCAAAATAACTCCTTTCACTTTTCAATCGACTCAGTTTCCTGGGAAGGAGTTTTCTAGTCAGTGTAGAAACGAAATCTGACTTGGTGACTTGTTTTAGCAGGCAGAACATGCACCTAGGCAGGGCTTGTCGACGCCAGTAACATATCGTGTCCTGATACTGCAACAAGATAAAATGCAGGGACCACAAGATTGGTTCGTTTTCAGTGGAAAAGTGCTGTTATGATATCAAACAACTTCTCTCGGGCCCAAGTATTTGATGCTACAGATGTCCGAATCCTTGATCATGTGCAGTGTATGACGTGTCTGTTTGGAACATAGAACATTTCTCATACTATTCATATGATATTGCCATATTAGCTCATACTCCTATTTACCAATATCCCCCTTTCCCTTTTGAACTCAGTTGTCCAAAAAGGTTGTTTGACGAGGCATTGTCCTTTCAAACAAGCATCCTGAATATATCCATGCAAGACAGGTACTAGGAAGAGTTTTGTATGTGCATTGCACAATAGGATTTTCATCCCATTAAATTAATTGTGGTCATTTTAATTTACATCTGTCAGAGAATTACTGTCCTACGTGTAGGTTTTCTTTCAAAGTCTCCAGTCTGCTGAAGTCGGCTGCCTTGCATCCCTTCACCACAAGGTCAAGGCTCAGTATGTGCACTTGTTCATGTGAATCTTTCAGAGGAACGAGAACCCCAACTTTTATAAACCTCATCTTTGAGAAGGTCTTTTGCCGAGAGCTGGCCCTGGCCGGACGAAAGTCAGCCCGCATCAACAAATTTTACCCTGGAAAGCCTCTTTAAGATCCAGTCGGAGTTCACTGTCCTTGTGTTACAGGGCAAGCATGGAAGCACTGGTGGTGTTGACTTGTCAGTGTTGTGAAAATGAAAACCCGTCCCATTGAAAACGGAGAAGAGGCTTTCCTCCCGATCCCCAGCATATCTGGGCTGTAATGGTACACCCCAATCCGACAATACATGTAGCTGCCGACAAACTTTAGACCGCAACACTCTCTCTCCCTCGCTCTCTCTCTCTCTTTCTTACTGGAGACTGACTTTCTCTTCTCCCTGTTTGCCTTGCTCTATCCCTGGCTCCAACAGCAGGATACTGTACTTGGATTTCACAGTTCCCTTTTTACGACCGTGGATGGAGTGGCATTATCGTGTTTTTTTTTTTTAACAATCCGTACATGTAGGTCCGTGTTGGACCCGAATTAAGTGTGATCAGGTGTTCGTGGAGGCGCTGCTTTGCTATAGATCACATGTACGTCCAACAAGGAACCGGCAAGAAATAATAAAGTTTTTTCCTCCGTCTCAATTACAGTGCATTAAATATGACTACTGTAGAATACTGCGAAGCCGCTGCATGCGTAAGTGACCCGGGCCGTAGACCGAGACAAGATTTGATGATGAAACTGCACGTTGATGAGTGGTTTGTCCCATTGCTAGAAGCATAGTTTCATGTTTAAGGTCACCATCACCAGTGGAAACATACGTAGTGACATTTTAATTGTCAATGATCTGTTGATAAATGTGTCATTGGCTGAAACACTGTGCTCATGAAATGGGCATAACTATAGCCCCCTCCCCAATCTGAGACAAAAAGTACATGTATACCAAAACTTGTGCAGTACCATTGTAAACAATGTACATGTATGGCATGTATAACGTTATACGTTATACATACATATATCTCCTGCTTGTCTTCCAAAATGAGGCATTAAAAAAATCTACGTCCTAAACCCCCCCCCCAAAAAAAAATTCCTGAATCTGCCCCTGCTACATGCACATGTTGGCCATAACTACTCCTATGTGTAGCTGAGTACATGTACATACATGTACTTGTATGTGCTTTTTTCAATTACACTGTACATTTACTTATTTTCTGGAATATTTTTTTTGGCCTCTGTGGTTATTTGCTTGGCGAAAAACAGCTTGCAGATGCTCTCCCAAATTTATGCTGAATCAGATTGTCATGGCGTGCTTGACTTGCGTCTGAAAAAGATGTGCCTGTTGACTGCTCGCGTGTGTGCGGGCAAGCCACACTGTGAAGAACAACTGTCCTGGTGATGCGAATCTCACCCCTGCAGGCTCGCCCCGGAGAACTTGCAGCCTCCTGGTAATAATAGCATGAGACAAGTTGGTTAGCCGGTCCCCTCCCCCCATGAGGTCACGTGGCAGGGTCCCTCCCTGTCAAGATGGGCTCAGAACTGGGTCATCTTGGGTCTGAGACCATGGTGACAGAGATTGGAAGCTTGGTAGGAGGGTTGTCCCAGAAATCCTCTTTGGATGAACTGGTTTTTTAATGTCTGTTGGAGTGTGGCATTTTTAATGGTGAATGTTCCCAGTGGGGATTTTGGACCAGAGGTGGAAGTTTCTCATATAAGGGAAATAGTCGTGACTGCAGGAACGAAGATGAATTTGGACAGATTTGTTTTTCCTAAATACATGTAGATTCTCCCCTTCCTGTAAGGAATACCAGTGATCCTTGAGTGCTAAGGGCTTCAATTGTTGCATGGTTACATCCAACATAATAAAAGCTAAATACAAGTGGGGTTTTTCCAAAATAGCATTCCAAAAGGATTTTTCTGTCCTTTATCTCTTGATCATCGTGTTTCTTCAAGCACTCATGGATCCATCTTCTTTAAGAAACATCCGACACTCGGAATGTTTATAAGTTACCTCCTGAAGGAGAAAGTGGATTTGCTTTTTGCTCAACTATTTCTACCACTTTAAAGTATGACACATACCCTCCTGATTCCATGACATTTTCATAATTACTGTGTGGAAGTTTCACTTCTATTTTCCAGGCTAGAGACTTTGGCAAGGTCAACATACTTTAAAGGTGACCTTACCTGATTATAGATTTTTTGCCAAGATTTTCTGCCATCTTTACATTGTCTGACTCGGAACCAAGCTTTGTTGTTCAGGACTGAGACACAGATGTTGGAAGCGATTTCTTGGTAGAAGCTTATCCTATGCATTCTAGACCTGTTTATAGTTAAGAATTCCTGGCACTAGCTCCATCTCTTGGCTTTGAAGATGTACATATTCAGTGATACGACTTTTCGTGCCAATTTATTTTTTTTTTTTAGATATCTTGATGATGCTGGCCCTTTAACTGGGCCAGAGTGGAGCAGGTAGGGAAACCATTTATCATCGGTGAGGTTGTAAAATCAAATCAGCGGTGACCCAGTCGGTATGACGAAGCATTTATCAATTATTCAACGGGGCCGCCAGGCACAGTCCAGAGTCTTGTCATATTTATGAGTCGGGATGATGGGAGGGGAAAGTGTTAGGCATTGGACATTAAACTAAAGGGTTTCTCGACGAGGAGCGAGCCTGTCCTCAAAGAGAGACTTGTGGTTAGGGTTTTTATCCAAGCCTCAGGTCCAGCATTTTGCTCATGTGAAGTGGCAGTTAGGTCGCCAAAATGCCGCAGGATTGTAATAATCAGTTTTCTTTAATGGTAGATGTTGTTGTGATCATCTGGCTGTGATGTTTACACGGATGAAAATCTGGATACAGAGAGAAGTTAGTTTATAGAATTACCTTTTGGGGCTAAAAGCTCCTTTTTCCCTTGTTTTCTGAAAGGAGACCTCTACTGTTGTCAGTAGAAGGCAATTTGTATTTATGTAAGATTTCTTTTTCCACATTTCTACTTGCCACGCCCATAAGTAATAATAATAATAATAATTGAAAATTTATAAAGCGCCGTTTCCATGAAAATGATCAACGGCGCAGTACAAGTCGACATAAAAAAAATTAACTTAATTTAATGTAAGAAATGAAAGATAAGGATCTGCCCTGCCAACAGGGAGAACCTAACCCTGTTAGCATTGGTGATGTCTCGATCTTTCCCGGGACAGACGCCTCTAACCCAACCTACGATAAAAGAAAATTAATTTTACCAGACACGGTGACACTAAAATCAGCTAAACCTAGTTAAAATTAATAAAATAAAATCACGAATCTTGCCGTGCAATATGTCACTGGACAATGTTGCATTGAACATATGCACTGGCAAAAAGCTGTTCAGTAGAACATCTATTTCCTATTTTGGACGGACATAAAATAAAATTGCCCCTGACACTTGGTAAACCATATCAATAATGTATGGGAGTGTCATTCATTCCTGGCCCCAGGTGCTGCATACACAACATTTATGGGGTTCGTTATGTGACCAATTGGGAAGATATTTTGAAAGAGGTATTTATTTTTTTGCGTCAGTGAACATTGAGTGAAAAAAATAACGAAGAATGTATCTACAGCTGATTTCTAAATCCTGAATTATGTAAAAGCACCTTGCATTGAATTAGGAATGATACATTTTTTTATAATTACAAAGAGAAGAAACTGTTTTTTTTTTAATTCATTTGATTTGAGCTGAATGTCACTGTGGGGCTTGTTCCAATTTTTCTAGAGGGAAATGAATCCTTCACCTTTTCCATTAGGATTTTTTTTTGCCCATTCACCAAAAGGTGCAGACATCACAAGTCCTCGGGGGATCTAAGGCCATTGTAGAATGTTGAATGAACAAGCACAGCTGCAAAAAATGCCTCCCAAGATTGGCCAACCTCTGAGGAGGTTGCCCCCCTAGTAGATACTACAGCCTTGCATGTAAACTTGGCCGTGAGTTTGTCCCAGAGTGCAGGCACCAGACCCAGCCTCCTTGTATCAGATGGCGTCTGGAAAAGTCTTCACAGATCTGCTACATTTCCCATCTGTTTTACTTTGTTGTGTGGGCCATATGGTTAATGTTTATTGTACTTTTTGTGCCTGTAGTGAGGGTGTTATAGTTTTATATTTCTTTAGACCAAGAAAAAAATGACATTTTTTGGGGGGGGAGGAAAGGTTGAATAAATGTTTGTGATGTTTGTGCTATTCAGGAATGACCTATTTAGTATTGATGGTCTTTAAAATGGAGTGCCTTCCAAGTACCGCCTGTCAGCTCTGAAAGTATGAATTTTAAAGCTTCGTTATTTTGTTCAAGTTCATGTAGCTTCCAATGTTAGGGCTCAAAACTTTATGAGTTTTATTGCTCGTATAAATTTAACTTGCGGCTTATGCACACCAGACTGTCCCGTTCAAGTTGGTGTTGACCCTCTTTCGGTAATTCTTGCTTTCCTTAGTATTTGGAAGGAGGAGGCAGGAACCAGACCATAAAACAGTTGCCTCACGCAGTTCCTGTATTTGTTGGTTGTCTTTGTTCATTGCATACGTGTACCAGCCGGGGAATGAGTCCAGTACCGGTGAATGACAGTGAAAAACTGCATCCCAATATGTTGTATAGAGGGCTATGGTTTTTTGCTCCATTGGAAATGCACAGAAATCATTTTCATTGATACACTGTTGGTTATGTGCTGCCAACGCATCCTGCAAAAGGTACTTTCCATCATCTATTCAAGAGTTAAGGCTTGCATTAGAATGTCTTAGCCTTTCCGTGTTGCTCCCAAAAGCTACCCAGCCACAAGTCCAGTTTAGTCTCTCTTCAGGGGTGAGATTTGTCAGTTTTTTTTTCCTGATGTTAGGATTTTTTCCATCAGGAATTTCCTGATTTCAGGATTTTTCAACCAATCTCTTTTACTCAGGGAAATCCTCCATTTTACCATTAGTAAAAGTTGGTATAGAGCACATGAAATAGGTTTGAGGGGTGTGTCTAGGCAAACATGAACGTGGGTGTACCAACCACCATGGAGCTTATTGTAGGGCCCTCCAACCTGTGGTGATTACACATATTTCATTGATAGTTTATTTTCTTTCAATCTTACCCAGTTTATTTTCTTTCAATCTTACCCATGTCTTCTGAAAGCAACCTCATCAGACGTCATTTATAGGGCTCGTTCTTCAGCTGGTCAGAATTGCTAATTGAAGTAGAAGTAATTGTGGGCCAGTTGTGGGCCATTACTTAACAGGCCAGGTGCATGGCCATGCCCTCCCATTACGGAATCACGGGAGGAATCCTTTTGGGGGCTTTTTAAAGACCCCTACAAGCTCTTGGGAATACCTTAACCAGGTCAGAGTGAAGTGGAAGGGTTCAAGAATGGAGGACCAAGACTGAGTCTTGTAGCTTTGTCAGCGCAGGAGTGTTAAAAAGTCAGGAGCCTTGTGTCAAAAAGAGAAGGGGGGGTGGCAGAAAGTAGAACACTTAATTGAAAGACAAGTGGCCTATATTGGCCAGTTATGGGCCAGATAAATCAGGGCATTTTGTCCCTGTCCCTACATATTGCCAGTCGGCTTGATTGATACCCCAGGCAGGTGTTTTTTCAGGCTGAGCACATTGACTTTAAAGTGCGCCTATATACTGGGCAATAGGCATGGTCATGACCGCACTCAAGTTGTTAGTTCTGGTGTTGTCACGATCCGCCTAGTTTGTCAGAAAGAATGGGTGTGTATTAATGTTCACCTCCTTAGTGGACTGAAATTTTCATGCGAAAACTAGATGGTGAAACCACACCAGACTATGAACATGTACATGCACTTGGAGTTGAGCCATTGACATGTTGCAAAAACCAGAGCAAATTTGTGATATTGTCTTTCATTGATATAATCTTGAATACTGTTTGTGTATGCAAGTCCTGTGGCAAGTGACAGGCATTAATAAACGTCAGGGATCCCTGGATAGTGGGAAAAGAAGGTTACCTAGATTCCTATTATTATTTCTATTAGGACCAAACTTGTGTATGTTGTTTCAGTTTTTACAGATCTCTGTTTGGACAGTGGCACATGGAAAAACAGTGTGAGAATCACAGATATAAACGAAACATAAAATACCTTTCAATTATTTTTATATAAAGTGATCAATCTTTACCACATTTGCAAAACTTGTTTCACTTTCTCAGAATGTAGTAAATTAATGCAATGGAATGGTTCACTTTGTCATGTACAGTACACTAGTTTCGGTTCATGCTGTAACACCATGTGGTTGTAACCACATCTAATTTGCTGTAACAATAGCAATTATTGGCAAAGTACGGCCCAATAACTGCAATGCAGACTTTGCAGTGTTCCCAGAGTTTCTGAAGAACTGTAGATTTAGTGTATGCCTTGCAGAGCAAATACCGTAGCGAATACTGCATGCCAAAACTGACATTTCAGATCCGTTTCTGTGAATGCACATGACTAAACAATGAACATGCATAATTTGCATTGAATTTCTGCAGTTGTTACAAGACCACTTTACATTTCCAAAAATGAAACCAACCCCATGAGGATGGCGTGTTAAGCCCTTTTTTCTCTTTTTTTTCCTGAAATGTTTTGCCTGATTAATGAATCCATTCTTCCTTCCAAGCACGGGGATCTTGCGTCTCTAAGTCTTGCATCATGAGGAAGTACACAAAAATGCCAATAGGTCGAGTCAAGGCATGCCACCAGTCTGATTGCTACATTCCTGCGTACCTCCAGTCATGCCTGAGCATACGTTGTTCTCTCCCATGACACAGCAGACCCAGAAACAAGACAATGTATTGCCGGGCAAGTATGGTGTTCAAAGCAGCCGTTTATATTGTGGAGCCCTCTGGAGCTGCAGTTCGCATTAATGAATAACCTTTGGTACAAAGGCCACAGACACTCTGAGATTGTCTGGGGATTAATAGAGCCAGGTGTGTGAAAGTTTATGTTTGCTGCCCGAAAAGCTGACATTCTGTGTCAAAATTTTCCCCTTGGCACATTTGTCAGATTGAATGGACATAACTTTACCAAAATAAACAATCAATATCGATAAAATGAAATGAAAATAATAGAATGAAGCTCGCCATTTTGCTTAATCCAGTGAGGCTGTTTGAACAAACTTTGTTCCTTCTGTTTCATTAGCATTAGTTAAACCCTAATCAAAATGTAGGTTTTTCACGATTTTTTTGAGAATACAGTTGAGTTTGAATTCAGTACTGTGACAAAGCCTTCATTCAAGAGTTGGTAGTTTTTTAAAGACCAGAAAAGAATTTGTCATTCCAGTCCTTCAAAATGAGCCACATGAATGGCACCAATATTTTAGATACCAATCTCACTTCACGAGCATGCTATGCTCTCTTCAACATCTGTATCTGCCCAAAGACCCCTGAATGATGGAAACTCATATTATCTTTGGCCCAGAACAAATGTTTTAATTAGGCCACACTCTCCACCTTGAAAGATTTAACGGGTGCACCGATCTGAGAAATGACACGTCTCGGCTCCGGTCATTTCAAAGGTTGAGTTTGCTCCAGAAGTTTACTCGTTAAAGGGACTGCGAATCGGAGGTGGCCCATCGATGGATTTCGAACCAGATTTCTCGGACAATTTCTCGGTACAATTTAGATTTGTACGCAGCTTATGTGAGGCCATCACATTTTTTTGAATGAGTCGTGGATGGACACTTTGTCTATTGTACCCAGAATGGTGGCCGACTTGAGTCTTGAGAAGTCATGGGCGAAATGAGAGTCTTTAAAATATTGGCCTAGATACTGCTGACATGTTGGATTGATTGACAGGACCTAGGGGCCACCAAGAGGCCCGCCCCAGGTCAGTATGAGGGCCCACCACAAACCCACAGAAGTACCAGCCTGCATCACGGACTTTACCCCAGGGTCCTCAAAACATTCATTTGGGGTCGAACCGCCCAATTATGATTTTTTTTCTCTCTGGTCACTCGCCGTGTGTTTGATCTCTTGTAAAGTGCAGAGCTAAGTGAACATCTGGATCCTGAGTAATTTTTTATAGTGAAATCATTCTCACTTTGCACAATGATCCATTAAAAAAACACATTCTGTAACTGTTTCAGATTTCAAATAGTTGAATTGGCTTGCTTTGTTGCAAAACTGTAATTGAAATTTGATTTATTGGGCCTACATGTGCAAAATTGGAACTTTTGAAAATGTTGTTGCAGTGATAAAAGTTTCATTTTGGCTACCCTCAAGTTGCCTGCAAAACTTGTCTACAAGACGAGAACTTTGAAATTGTTGTAATAAGAAAATTGCATGGTAAACCAGTACTAGTCTCTAGATACGTGTGGGCCAAAGGTTTATATCAAAACTTGTGAACAGGAACAAGCAGTTTGAAACTGCTGTTGCTATGCAGTAAAAGATGAAACTTGGACTGTTTGTAAGGTTTAAAAAGATTATGCCTGCAACCAATTAAGCCTTAATGGAATAATCTGGTTTGAGTGTTTCACAACAAAAACATGTAGCTGTTCCTCCTTAAAGAGTTAAGAAGAATTGGTAACACATTTCCTATCCATGCCAGAGATGTTACTGGAGATTCCACAATCTCACTCGTGCCCAACAATTGTGCAGCCCTCCCCAAACAAGTTGTGCCCCTGCCCTGCCAAATTAAAATCACATGGCTGGTCCCTGTATTGCCCCTGACAGGTCCAAAGTGACAAGCGGGGCCCCAGGGCTCCCAAATTCCTCAAATGTTGATGTGGTTAGGGCTTTGTTACTTTGAGCTCCCCTATTATAAGGAAATATTTCTCAACCCTCCAAGTGATACCAGAACTGTGTTCCCTCCATGGTTACATTAGCTTTGACAAAAAGTTGTTTTTCTTTTTTTTCCAATTCCTAATGGTGAAAATGTTTTTAAGTTACTTCTGCATAAATTTTGTTCCATCAGGTTTGTTTGGACTTGAAGAATAATTTAATTTGTGATTTCACAGGCATTGTGCAGACGGATGACTTTTGACCTGTTCTCTTTTATTGCGCTTTAGTTTGCATTCAGAGAATAGAAATTTCACATTTACTGTGACTCTCCCTGAAGTGGTGTCGGCAACCTCAGCTTCAAGAAACTTTCTGGGCTAGAACGATTCCCAATACTTGTTTTGTTCTGTGAGTGTGACTTTTTTGTCATGTAAATTACATTATTATACATACAATGCTGCCCTGTGTAATGGTGTTTCCATTACAGAGCTGTCTTGTTTTCCCATTGAATTTTCTCTGCGTCCTTTGGCAAACATCAAAACCAGATCGTTAGTCTGAAGGAAGGAGAGAAAGAAAAAATTCGTAGAGACACCCGTCTGCTTGTTACTGCGCCAACTTCACATCGTTTCTGACAAGGGTTTGAAATTGAATCAGAGTCGCAGGGCCCAGCAGCTTAAACGGATTAGGCAAAGTGTTAAAAGCAGGCTGCAGTGTGTAATCCAGTTATTAGATAGGAAGCTCAGCATAGGAATGTACAAAAAATGCTGCCGTGGCAGCATGTAGCCCGTCAAAACAAGTTTGTAGTGGGTTTTTTTTAAGAAAAGTTGAAAAATATGAGTGGATGGAATCTGTCATGTACAAAATAGAATGACAGTGGCGAAGATTGAGGATAACTGTGTTGTTTTTGAAAGTTTCAGTGTTTCCATTGCAGGCATTGTTCGTTAATGCTCATGTTGATTGCATTGACTTGTTTTTCACAAAGCAATTTCAAGCAGAAAATTTGGCTCGATGTACATGTGTGTTTAACATGCATGACATTCTGTGAGGCCAAAATGCCTTCTTGTACATGTACATGTGCTTGCATAGAAAATTACTTTGTGGATAGACAAGTGTTACCGTTGTCTTGTGGAGTTTGTGAACAAAAACTGATGGTGGTGTATAAATTGGCATACTGTGATCAATGTGAAACCACTTTCAATTCTGGTTTCCAGGTTTTGCATATTGTTTTTGACATTCTCTTAAAGGGATGTCGAGGTGAGAGTTTGTTCTCAATAACCAGTAATTTGGATGTGAATACTTTTACCTGTTTGAGTAGTGATTTCTTGTAAATGAACCTGACTTGAACTGAAAGTTAGAGTGATAAACCTGAGTGACTCTTTATCCCAAAATAAGAACCTTTGTTTTTATCCATCGACAACTGTCCAACAGTTCTGAAATTGCTGAAGCGTTTTGGAGGGTGTAGCAGGGCATGGTTAATGGGCGACATTGGAAATGTTCCATGGTGGTAGCAAGGTGTGATCGACAGTACTCACCTGTGTTAGTACCAGGGTGGTGTGCCTACAACAGGCCTGAAGTGTCACGAGTGCTGATCATGGGGTTGGCAGCGTCATTTTATGACCATAAATGTTTACTGTTGCTTTTACTGTTGCTTTCACGGATGCAGACTGCATAGGTCTTGGTCTTTCTTAGCACTATGGTCCCACTCAGCCAGGGTATGGTCCCCACTAGTGAGAAACCAAGGGTTGGTGCAATCACCCCCCCCCCCACCATCGCAATATTATGTCATTGGGAATTGGTGGGGAGTAAAACTGTCATCACTGCCCTGGGTTGCTGCCTTTTTTGTGGTTTATTGGCCCTGGACTATAAAATGCACCAAATGACCCAGAGTGATGAAATGTCAACTCTCAGATCCTCCCTGGAAGAGGTTGGGGTCTGTAGACTTAAACTGATCCTGATCATTGGGGCAGATTGCACTGCCCCTGATGTTGGGGAAGCCAAATGCATACTTAGTTTTTATGCCTCTGTTGAGTGGTGTACGAACAGAGAGGTGAACAGGTTGATACTGGCCACAGTACTCTTGATTTCAAGTTTTGTTTTGTTTTGTTTACTCCTCTTCACTACTGTATCATCAACATTTAAGCGATTCCTGAAATGTGAAAGTAATTGATCCAGGACTGCAGGCCATGATATTATTAAGTATGATCTCTCACTGTTTTGGCCAGATTAAACTATAAAAATGAACCCAAAATGGTAGATTTTCAGAGTTTTAATCATTCAGGCTTTGTTACTTTTTAGTACTTTATACAAAAAACCAACTCCAACTAAAATACTTAATGATTCACCTGATCGAAGCCACCTTTGACAGAACTAATCTCTTGGTGGCTTTTAAAGCCCACAAATATTTTTTTTTTCAACTGTGTTAATTGTTACAAATATGTGCCCAGTGTTTTGTGGATTCTTCTTCATTATCGTCTAATCTCAACTGACTGTTCTCCTGACAAGAGCTAGCTTACTTAGTTTTACTCATTTGTAATCTAAAGAATACATGTACTTGTAGGTTTTCATTGGAAAACATTTTCTTCCGAGATTTTTGCGCAGTCCCCCAACAAGGTTCCCCTTTTAATCTAACCTGTCATTTTTGTACAGATTTTAGATGTCCTTTTTTGTTACAATGGACTGCACAGTTTTAATATCTCTGCCAAATAGCTGTGAGGCTGTTTATTGCCAAGTATTGCAATTCATATTCTCATTTTAGTCTGTCACTTTGCTCCAGTTTTGAGATTGGACATATCATTCATGGATGAAGTTAAACTTTATTTTTCTGTCCCCTTGTGTGTATTTGGCAGGATGCCCCTGCTTCAGTATCGTTAGGTCTTCGGATGGAAGAAATGATCTTCAACCTGGCCGACACACATCTCTTCTTCAATGATCTGGAGGTAAGCTTGGTGACTTCTTGAAATCTGTTTGATAAATGTAGAAACTCATGCCTCTGCGGGCAGTGAGTGATCTTTATACAAGAAATGTTGCCAAATTTGGTAATGTGACAGCCATTTTATCCCGACATCTTGATTTTTTACAGAGGTTCTCAGTGCTGCATTTTTTGTTTAGATTTGAAATGCGTTTGATCTGTGGTTGTCTAACCATGTGTTCATTCCTGTGTTTGGGTTAGGCCTATTTCATTTTCCCCTTTTTAAAAAAATACTTGGCTGGGTTCCAGCTTACATGTATAGGCCTTAAAATGCTAATTGATCCGGTCACGTCTTGACTCGGCAAATGAAATTCAGAAAAGCTACCTCCCCTATCGTCCTTTTTGAGACTTTTTCCTTTAAGTCAAAGCACCGACGATCCATCATGTCCCATGTTCCTCCCTTCAACATCTTACCTCCAAAGATCAGAATTAGGTGACCATGTTTCCGCTAGCCACACACATTATGATAACAAACCTCAAAAATAGTTTGCACGGAACTTCACGCCTCCAAACCTTTGGCTCCTTGATATTTTATAATTCTGACAAGTACATGTAGACTGAGGTCAGGAGTTTTGGAAGTTTCCAAGAAAGATCATCATTCATTTGATTGTCTGTCAGAAGAATAGTTATGATCAGGGTGTTTTTGATTTGAAATGCAAGATTAGAAACATACTACTCCCGAAGATCAAAGACAAGAGCCAACACTTTATTGATCTCTGTATAGCCTCTTACCACCATGTGGAAATGTCCAAAACAATGTTGAAGGCTTTTTTTTTTACCAGCTAGAAGGATTTTGGATGTGGTCAAATCTCTTTCTTTGGCTTTTTTAAATCACCATTTTTTTCACTCATCACTGACATTGTGTCACCTTCTCTTCCAAACTTTTCCATAAAATTTGCAAGGATGGGGCATAATAGCCCTGTCAAATCAATGTGCTTTTTAATGGGAAGGACTGCTTTTATATGGAACGACTGTGGGATTCCACAAAACAGCAGCTCCTCATGCAATCGCATAAAACAATAATGACTTCCTAACTGGTATCACTTAAGAACTTTATCGTCACTACATTTTTTGTCATCGCAGTTTTGGTTAATGCACCATTTTTCACAGTCAGCCACACGTAGGTCTCATTCATGCTGAAAGTGGCCTTGTCTGTATCGGTCGTGCCTTCCTTGTATTTGAAACACAAGCTGGTGTAATCAATACGGAAAGATAACCGATTTGAAATTAAGGTGGTTAAGACTGAGCCCATACGTCAAGGAAAGTTATGTCCCGGGCAAGCGTTGTAAAAGACATGCGATATGCGCCATATTTACATAGAAATTAGAATCAATTTATAATCTGCCGAAAATCGCGTCAGATCTGTCAATCGAAGGGGCGAGATATGCAGAATTATTAGAAACTACCGAACGGAGAGGAGGATGAAAAGTGAAGGAGAGGAAAAGAAAAGGTTGAACAGGAAAGCTGCACGTGGGACGCGCGCTGCGTTTAAGCGGTGAGGAGTTTGGCGGCGAGAAATCTCACGCAAGCGGAATCAGAAAATCAATTTGGCTACGTGTAAAGTAAGATGGGCGGCTGTCCCGTGGCAGTTTGCCAGATACCGAGCCACGTTGGGGCAGGCAGGACGCTCGGTTACCGGGGATTGCAAATTGGAGTCATCCCAAGAGAGAGAAAGAAAAAAGAGAGGGAAAAAAACAGGTGATGCACAAGACTTGTGAAACCAGGCCATTCGGCAGGTAGGGCCAGCTGGAGAATCTTGCCCTAGCGTTGCAGATCGGAATATATAGACCAGCGCAATTGATAGCTGTTTTTATGTGGACCTTTTGTCTTGGCATGGGAATTGAGATATTGGACCATTTCATATCGCAGATAATCATTTGGCCAGCTCTTGGGGTGTTCGGCATTCAGAAATATATAGATTTGAAATAATTCTGGGTTTGATGTTTTGCTGATACACGTATGCGCACTTTCTGACAAAAGAAATCGTCAGTAGTAATTCAAGGATTGTGTGGGAGATTGTAGAAAAATGATTGGAAAACATTGCTAGACTTGAATGCAGCAGTGGGTTTGTTACCAGTGTCAGAACATTTGTTCATGGTTTCGCAGGACTCATTAATTTCATGCTTTTGGTATGGGCCCCCCTCCTACTGTTTGGAAAATGTTTAGGAAAATAGAAGCATCTCTAAAACATGGCCATGTTGCGTTGTGTTGTCATGGGTGACATAATGTGACATCAACAGTGGTGGTGACATATATGTAGTCCCAGGCAGTAATCAAGCGACATGAGCAAAAGGATCGAAGTAGTCATTTTGCTCAGAAAATCGGGCCAAATTTAACGAAAAGTAGGCTTCACGATGTGGGAAAACAGTCCGAACTGGGGCTGGTCATTGCCCTGGCGCAGGCAAAGCAACGGCTGCCTCAGCCAAAGTATGCTACCCCACGCATGGACAACTATCTAAGATATCTTTACGGAAGCCGAAAATCAATTGTTCACCTAACCCATGGGCCAGCATCGAGGATTGATCGAAGATCACGCAGAGGAAACAGCCGGGGAAAGACGGAGACCAAAAAAAAAAAAAAACGGTGTTGGGGGAACAGCATCGCTGGCTCATCACAGGTACTACGCAGCGCAACTTAGTGCCCGAGGCATGCTGGTAGGCTTCAGCCAATAGGAGTGCTTAGAGTCTCCCTGTAGGAAAAAAACAGAGAGGGACACTGAAATGAACACCCTGCAGAAAAGGGGGTTCATGGTTTTTGTTCCCTTCGTATTTCTCCATGGCTTTTGGTAATTCCAAGCAAGGACAAGAGAAGGAAAAATTCTGGCTGTTCCTTTTTTTTTATTTTGGTGGGTATCCCCCTACCTGATTGATCTGTCCATGCCTAAAGGCATCACCAGTCAAATCAGTTTTGCCGGGGAATGAATTACGGCTAGTTAGCAAAGCCCTAATGTGTTTAGAGCCAGGAGTGAGGCGAATTATTTTAGCCCCGGGATAATTTCATTGTGTTGGAAATGGTTTATTTTGCAAGAGCCTCCGCCACTGGACAAGGGACAGTGTTTGCTTTAGAGGGGCCCAGTTATCAGGGTCTTGTTAGTTTCTGTTTATTTTACATTGGCTTTTACCCCCTTCCCCTATCCCCCCCCCCCACAGATTTTGTTCCAAGATCACCAGGAAGATTAGTCAAACTCAACTTTTGGTGATGAAACATGGAGAAAAACATTCAAGAAACCGTTCTCATTGAATAGTTAGAATCAAACAAAACAGTTGCTGGAGTGACTATTGAAACTAACAATGACATCTCATAGGATAGGATAATTGTGTTAAAAGCAGCAAAAGGAAAGCACAAATGACCAGTCTGAGTGTTACATTATGTAAATTTGAATCAGAACCTGATAAAAACTGATAAAGCATAATGATTAGTGTCAGACTTGAATTGTAACTGTATTTGTACGGAGTTGTATGGCTGGTGATAACTGTAAGTAACAGTTGAACTGGCTTTTTTGAGGGGTCAACTCGTCAGGACTGTCAAAGTCAGCCGAACTTCTCTTTAGCTTCACTTCATTACGGTGGGGCAGCGAGATCAGATCCACCTCCATTTGTTGGTGGATCTCATTTTCCTAATGTGTTTTCCTGGGAGTGTGTGGAGAGTCTTTGCGTGTATGTGTGGCTCTGGTGTTCTCTCTGGCTTCCCGTCCCATCCATTTGTCAGAAGAATTTCCTTCTCTTCTCTTCTTTTTCTCTCTGCCATTCCTTCCCCCCCCCGCCCGGATGGGTAAGAATTAGGGCAATTGCTGTGCGCTCCCCGCGGTACGGGGGCCATTTTTGTCGGGGGCCCTGTCAGCAAAATGAAATATGCATCCCTTGGAGAGGTCCATCGCCGACGCTGCGGCGTTGTTGTATCTACTCCCCTCCCTGGCAAAGCATCTCATAATTTGGAGATTTGGAGCCGTCTGTTTACGCCAGCTGATCGAAAAGGAAAAAAAAAGAACGAGCCTCTCCCGTCCTGTGGTCTATTTTCAAGGAGTCTTCTTCCCTCCCAGCAATTTTTTTTTCCAGGCTCAGCTTGCCGCGGGGCTCTCCCAATCTGTTCATCTTCGACAAACCCCTTGAGCATAAGACCGGTTTACCGCTCGGGCCCCGCCAAGCATTCTAACCCGGCCCAAGCCATGCTACATCGGTGAAAGCCAAGCCTATTTTCTCTGTTCCTTGTCCTCACGTCATTTTCTAGATGAAAGAAAAACAGCCCGGGGCTCCTACTCGCCCAAGCAGCCCTTATTATTTTATATTTTGTCTGGCGATGGTTCATACTATTTCCCTACCTCCATCTCCGTCTCCCTCTCTGTCTATTACTTCACTTTTTTTCCCCCTTCTTTCCTGTCCTCAAGCTTGCCATCATATTTTATGGAGATCTTGAAAATGAGTTGCCAGCGGCAAGCAGCTGTAGAGGTTGTTCACTAATAGAAAAATGCTCGCTGGCCATTTTTTTTTTCTTCAGCTTGGTTCAACCCATCCCCCCCCTTTAATAAAAGAAAGAAAGCTGGAGGAATGTTGTCAGTTACCCGGCCGGCCGCAGCCAAATTCGGTCACGTCATAGATTGATTAGTATTGGTGTGTTGATTTGGTCCCGGAGGCGATAATCGGCAGTCTGCAATCAATTCTTGTCGAGGTGGCTCGCCAGTCCGACAACCCCCCTCTCCCCAGCACTATTGTCAGGAGGGTGGGTTGGAAGCAGTCCATTCATTCCCCAATAGCTGAATAGTTAGTCTGTGGCCGCCCAACCTATGTTATCACAACTGTGGATGGTACTGGGACTCAGTCGGTCAAGCTTCCAGTTTTCCCCGAAGCAGACCTTTAGAAATCTGAACTTGATGCCTTTAGTTATAATAATAAATAATAAATGTTTCTAGAGTTCTAGAGGCATCTGTCTGTTTTTGAATGAGTGAAAATCAGTCTGCTGTCTTACAATTTCTAGTTATTCAGGGGTGTTTCTGCTTTTTGAAGTTTACCGTGATCACTTTTTGCCTTTCTTATACTTTTCACGGATTGAGTAATCTTTTTTTATTTTGACAAGTGTTTAGGGAAAAAGTAATAGGCTGTTCAAAAATTGGAATTCATATGAACATTTACCTGTTGGCTAAGTCCAGAAATTAGGGGTCCAAAAGTGACATTTTCTTGTCCCTGTTACATCTGACCTTTCTTATTTGACATGGAATTATCACTGGAATTGATTTCAAAGTATTTGTATTTGTTTGGCAGGTAATTTACATGAATTCATCACTCGTGGATATTAGAATTTTTTTCTGAACTTACAAACATGTCAGATGTGACAGGACACGAAATAAAAAATGGACCCCTAATTTCTTCAATTACTCTGTGAACTTTGAGCCTAGTACACAGACTCCTGTAAAACACTGATCACAACATTCTGCATAAGAAAGGATACTTGCCTGTTTACAAAATTCTTACATTTTCCAGGTTTTTCTAATCTCAGCCCCATTTAAGATTTGCATGAATCATACAAAAGGATTGTGATTGTTATGCAAATACACAGATGTACACTTCAGGGAGGTTTATGTTAATGAGATGTAAATTCGCAGTACTTAATAGCTGCATAAAGGTCCAGAAGCTCCATCTGGGTTTCAACAGGGGCCCAGGAATGTCCCCCTTTTTGTGGCAAGCAAGGCCCTCGCCTGGGGGAAAGACAGTTTAACCTTGGGGGTGCCACAATAGCCTGGTTGTCAGGCAGACCCACCTTCACCCAACCCCTGCACTGACCACACTGTCTGCCCTCTCCAATCAACCAGACTAACCTGTTTACTGTGAAAACAAATGATGCCATGGCCTCAGGGTCAGGTAACAGACCAGCCTCTTGCTTGGTTTTTAAAGAAAAAGTTTACCCTCCTTTCCCTTTGGAACCTTTAGGGAATCCAAGGTTATGCTTTAACCTCAAGAGGACTTGCAACCCTGGATTTCAATATCCAGTGCACTATTTTTTCTTCTGAGACTGAACTGCTGTTGTCATCCACAAGTTATGACACCATTTTTAAATCAGTGCCACTCTCAAAAAAGGTTCTCAAACTGTAGAAGGAAGGTGTCAAAAACATTATTCCATTTACTGGAGATGTTTGTGCATATAAATGCCCATTCAGGGACAGAAATGTTAATTTAACAAAATCTTTTTATTCTAGGAAACTTCATGGGAAGGATCCAGGTCTCTGCATGTTCATGCATAGCAAATTTCAGGAATGTTTGTCTTTAGACAGACAGACAGACACAAAGAGGTTTTAGCATTGAGCATGTCCCCCCCCTCACCTTTCGTGTTATTTTGTGAGAATTTCGAGAAAAAAAAAACAGCTCTCCCATACAGGCCATTTTCAAAAACCTTCAAAAATTTCTCAGTCATGATATACAGTAAAACTGTTTCAAACTGATTTGAATCTTGGACAAGCGGCAGTGGCTTGCGACCTTGTCATTCAGACTGCAATTGGAACGTTGGTCAGGGGCACTTTCTTGATCTCTGATCGCAGATAAGATTTCAAATACTTTCTTTGGTTTCAGTTCAGATAGGAAATCTGACTCGAGTCAATGCCAGATAACAATGTTGCAACTCAATCGATAAGTTGAGGTATTTTACAAGGTATGCTACCCCTTTTGAGATCAACTGATTTCCTTGCTACGTTTTCCTTTTACAAAGGCCTCTTGACAATTCCCCCCCCCCCACTTTTGTGTTTAAGTGGGATACCACATTTATTGTCCTTGTCAGCTCACAACTTGAGGATTATTGCAACATTTGTCTCCATTTTCGTTGTTCTGCTTCAGGAGTGCGATCAAGTCCACATAGATGATGTGGCATCAGACGACAATGGCCAAGACCTCAGGTAAGAATACTGGGAGATCACCATAGCAACTGGCTCTAGAAACGATGGAGATTCAGATTGTTTGTCAACATTGTATTTCACAATTAAGTAATTTATCATGATTTCAGAATAAGTCTCTTCTTGCATTATATAGTATTTTCAATCATGCTTTAAACCTCAAAAAGTCGGATAAATTGTCTGTGAATATGTGCTCTGAAGGATTGTGAAACAATGATCAGAGAATAAAATGCCCTGATGAGTGGGGTGTCTTGCCTAACTCTCAGTGCCTACTGAAGAAAAACTCAAATCTGCCTAACTGTTACAAAGATGCTGTATTGGCCAGCATATTTGCCTAACTATGCTGCCCTAAATCACCAGTCAAAGATTAGCCAATCACCTCGCACTGCCCTCTGGCGATAAACCAATCAGCTTTATTTCCTACCATCTCCCGTGGACCCTCTCCTTTCCTCCTTCCCCCCTGGAGCCACTTTGCTTCATTTCGCTGGCTTCCCCTCATTTATTTTCCTGGAGAAATTGATCCCATTTTCTGCTCGGTTGGCTGCGAAAACAAATTTCCAAGCAGGGAAAGCCAATCCGCATTGGAGACCAGTATTGCAATATTGATGTCAAAAGTTGTAGCGTTTACCAGTGACTGACACCAAGCCATCGGTGCCTAGGGGAAGGAGCGGATTAGTTATGCATTCAATCACCATTTACAACACCCGCATGAAAGAATCTTTTTGCATGGCGACAGATTTCAAACATCGGATCAATCGGCATATTATGCACCTGATAAAAAAACTAAAAATTAGTAGCATTGGTCTCAGTGGTTGAGAAAACAATCGTAGCTATTTCATATATGGCAGGTTATTCAGATTAATTGTAACTCTTATTTGTACGGCAGAAAGGCATGAAAATCTGTGCACAAAAGAGGTTTTTATTCACCCAAGTGAGGAGAAACAGACAAACCCAAACAAAACAAAACAAAAATGACCTTTAATATTTATTGTGACTATTAAGTTTCAATCTCCTAGTCTTGTTCTGGAGCAGAGATGTTTGTGTAGTGTCTTTGGCAAGTGTTACTGCCGTGTTCCCCCCCCCCATCCCACTTTTTTTTTTCTCTCCGTTTGCTGCACCTCCGCCCACACTGTCAGTCCGTACCTTCAGGCAAACAAGTCTGTTGCATATTTGTATCATATTCTTGGCTGCCTAGAAAGGCTCAGGTTTTTTCTTTTCTCCTTTTTTTTCCCATAAGTGTATTGTATTGTTTTTTTGCTTTTTTTCCCCCTACGCTCCAAAAACCTGTGACATGTGTCTCACAGCCCTCCCTTGACCTAGCCCTACCTAGCTCGGGGCACAGTCCTGTCAGATTTGTGCAGATCATTAGCCTGTTCTGCATCTGTCAAGAAAGTAACAAGCAGCCCCCGGTCTGTGCAAGAATTCTGAAAATGAAATAGCAAACAAGGCATCAACCTTCTACTGCTGTTCCTATGAAATAAGCGTTTTGATTGTGCCCTCTCCAACTTTTGACAAGTACACGCTCATGGACATTGCGTTAAAAATTGTCGATCCTTTATGATATGAAAGCCTGTAAGATGGACATAGCAATAACATGGGTTCGATGACAGTTTGCAGTAACATCTTTTGGGGTGACTTGGGCTCTGAAAAAAAAAGGCGTATTTGACATTTTGGATAGTATGCATTCTCTACTAAGTTGGAATCTCCTGATGACTGTTAGAGCATGCTTTCTGAAACATTGAGTCCTCTCTGTTCTTTCAGAACCACACTGATGAGAATTTGACCCGGTGTTACCACAAACTTTCATCTTAATATTGTACATGTACAGATTGTGTTCAGTAAGAATTGGCTAGTGTTTGACATGACATCTCGGCGCACGAGTTTTGTAAGCAAGCCCACCTGAAAAATTGTTACATGATACACCGCAATCCGCATGGATTATTCATCTCTGCTTTGGGGCCGGCCCCAAGGAATAGGAACAGCTAGCGTCTCGTGTTGCCCACGAACTGACAAGACAACCTCCACAGCCTTTTGTTTTGACAGGATGTTGTGGGATTTATCCACCTGTTTCTTTTAGCCAACCATTGTTGCTGATATTTAAATAACAATCGGCTTCACCTGCCCTTTGGCTGTGTTACAAGGAGATATCCCACTAACACTCTTTTGGTATTATTGATATTTTGGGGGGGTCGAAACAATTTTTATAGAATTGATAATTCTGAAATTATGCTACTCACCTTCTAATGAAATAGTTGCACACATGTGTAGATGTTATAACTAGGAATTTCCACTTTTAAGTACCTATTTGCGTCTTGTGGATATGGTGGGAGTGGTTTCTGTAAAATTCACTCTAAGCAAGACTTCCTTAGGTTGAAATAACTCCCTGTCTCTTGTATGGATCCCAGTGATGAAGTTTCCTCTTCTTTGGCAGTAACTACAACTTCCAAACGGACGGGTTCCATGCGGCAGCGACAAGCGCCAACCTGTGTCTCGCCACGGGGGTGCGCGGCGGGGTGGACTGGATGCGCAAACTGGCCTACCGGTATCGCAGAATAAAGGAGATCTACAGCGCCTACAAGAACAATGTTGGAGGTAAGAATGAAAAAGCTGTGGATTTCATCTTTGGCAAGATCACAATCAGAAATCTTTTGCGGAAGTATCCTTGTGACAAAACTGCCGTTATTAGTATTTTTAAGGCAACACGTACAGTGCGTTGTCCCTAAGTACTACCCTGTCAAAGATCCCCTGCCCTGCTTTCTTAATTACACCCTTCCTCATCCCCAGTTCATGACCTCAGAGTCAACCGTGTTCTGTTTTGAAACTTTTGGGGGACAGATGAAAGTGTTATATATGATGTGTGATTCTGATGTCTTGATTTTTTTTTCAAGTGTCTATTTTATCTTATTCCTTCTTCAACTTCCCACAGTTTACCTCTTTCTGTCCCCGGATGTGTGTGTCATCCTCTCTTTGTCCGTCTTCCCCACCCCTCCTCTCCGTAACCGTTGTTCTCATCATGGCTGACACCGTTGCATCTCTCTCTTGTGTCTTGACCCATAGACTTGGTGTCCCTTTTGCCAGCAGGTTTGCTGGGCCCGCAAAAACGGGAGCAGTGGCTGCAGCTGAGAGCGGAGATCGAAGCCATGACCGACTCATGGCTGACCATCGCGCTCAAGTCACTCTCCATCATCAATTCAAGGTAAACATGGCAAGGCATCCTTTGATTCAAAATCAGTCCTCAGTGCAGGACCATCACCATATGCTGTCAAGAGCAGTTGCTGCAGAAATCTCTTCAGGATAACCCTAAGGTCAAGACACATTTACCTAATCATCATTTTTTTAGCCTTGGAAGAGGAATAATCAGTGGTCTGTCTTGAAGGTTTGGTAACCATGGCAGTGCATCATTTGTCAGTTCTTGTTTTTTTTTTATAGATTCACTCAGAACCCAAAGATACATTCAAGAGCAATTGATGTAGTGTACCACTGCTTTTTCTGCTTCATTTTTTTCCGGCAGAAATCCTATGGAAAATCATGTAACTACAGAAATGCTGCCCTAATTATATCTTTTACAGTCTAGGTAGAAATGGAATAATGACTGGTCTTGAAAGTTTGGTAACCGAGGAAACATATCCTCAATAACCTGTATTTCTCCGTTGTGAAAGTATATAGGTCAAGGTTGGAAATCTAATCAACCTAGAATTGAAGTTACTCGCATGTCACCTGCAGAACTTTTTCCTTCTTTGAGTTCTGGGATAACTTGTTTGCCCATCAAGGCCACATTCATTTTTGGTTGGGAAAATGCAGCCAACCACCCGGCAACAAGGCAGAGAGTAAATTTTAACTTCAAAGATATTAGCAGCTAACTACCAAGATTTTGCTCTACCCAACGACTGGTGAAATTTTTCTCCATAAACCTGGTTTCAGAAAAGTAGGTGACAGATTTGAGCTATACTATTGAATAGGTCGTAATCACATTTTTATCTGTTTATACTCTCCGCTTTCAACAGATCAAATTGTGTTAACGTGTTAGTCACAACCACCCAGCTTGTACCAGCTGTAGCGAAGGTTCTTCTCTACGGTCTTGGTGGTGTTTTCAACATAGAGAATGTCTACAGTGCCACACGGGTTGGAAAAGAGAGCTGCTTTGAGCGCATTGTGGCGCGCTTCGGTCGCAAAATCACTTACGTTGCAATCGGTGATGCCAAAGACGAGGAACAGGCTGCTAAGCAGGTTGGTAATGCTCAGGGTTATTTTTTATTTTGTTGTTGGTTTAGACCAACCTGTTGTGTCAAAACTGTCATGAAATTGACCATTCAAAATTATTCTTGAGGGAAGAGGGTTTCACATCAATGGCTTAGCTGGGCAGGTGTAGAAAGCTTCATTTTGGAGAAAGAGAAGTTTCAAAGGTTGGGTTTTATTTCAATGATCACTGTGACATTCTGCTGAAATGAGCTGTCAAACCTAAGCATATCAGAAGAACCAGACTTTTCCAAAGATAAAACTACAGTTTATCTTTTCAGATTATCTTTAGTTGTCTGTGTGATCACTAGGTTGGGTGGGCAGAGTGAAAGGGGATAGAAGGAAGAGCTGTTTTAAACTCTAGACCCGAAGGTTCGGATCAGCCTCGGCCAGATTTGTTTCTTGGAGATGGATGGTTTTTACAGTGTCACATTGCTCCCAGGCGCAGGCACTGAATAAGGTAGACCATGACCGATGACGTCTGTCCAATGTTTGGGTTACCAGTGAAATGTAATTAGCGTCATTTAATGAGTGCCCCCTCGCTTGTCCTACCTAAAGCGGTACCCAGACTCTCCCAACTCACCCCCCCCCTTTTCGAATATTTATGGAGGAAACTTATCTTGTCCTAGTCCACAGCATTGCCCAGGGCTACGACGCTAGCGCCAGGCTGTTAATGTGATTGTCACACACCCTAATTGCAATCACTCACAGGTCAATAGGTTGCTAATTAAATCTACCCCTCCATCAAATTTGGCCCGCTCTTTGATGAACTTCTTTACCGAGCCTGGCTTTGACACCCTGCGGCACTCTGGCAATAAAAAGCCCCAAGTGGAAATACAGACTTTTATTACAGCTAATTTTTCCAATGTATTCCAGGGATGGAAGTCTTTTTAGGTCGTTTGGTTTTTTTGAAAGTTTTCGGGGAGCATTCGTCTTCCCCACGGGAGTGAAAACAGCAAAAAATCTGCGAGCAAAACACTGAAGATCACCCACTCCAAAGTTAACGTCAGTTAGAGGCTTATCTTGAATCTCAGCTTATATAGATGCATGTGATGCCGAATTTCTAACTTGTGATCCAACCTAGAACAACTCACCAAAGCCACTTTTGAGTTTAGACCTTAAAAGTATCTTACAAATTCTTAGGAATCCATAACCTTTTTCCAACAAATTCTGAGGAATCCATAACCTTTTTGTCACAAATTCTGAGGAATCCATAACCTTTTTCTTACAAATTCTTAGGAATCCATAACCTTTTTGCAACAAATTCTGAGGAATCCATAACCTTTTTCTTACAAATTCTTAGGAATCCATAACCTTTTTCTTACAAATTCTTAGGAATCCATAACCTTTTTCTTACAAATTCTTAGGAATCCATAACCTTTTTCTTACAAATTCTTAGGAATCCATAACCTTTTTCTTACAAATTCTTAGGAATCCATAACCTTTCTCTTCCTTAGTTCTTGTACCATCTATTCTTATGAGGATACCAAACCAAGGGATATATCAAAACAGGGAGTCCAGTATACTCTTGTTCACATTACACAGAGTCACTTAAACTAATGGCCCTAGGTCTCATTTTGTGGGATCCAGTCACATTTTGGCAAACATTCTTTGGCAAAAGTGATATGTTTGTAACTTGAATCCGGCGTGAGTATCACAAACTTAATTTGCATTTTTCAAAAATCTGCCATTAATGATCTGATGATTGATGATAATTACACAATTGTCATTGGCAGAAAAGTTGGCTTTTCTTCCTATCAAGACAAATAGATCATAACAATTCAACAAAACATGGTCCATGATAATACTGGCAAACAACCAGAGGTGCATTTTCAGACATTAGTTACAGATGTTGGGAGAGGAAAGATATTTTAAGTCTTCATCGAATTTTGAAACTCTGAATGCAGTACTTGTGAAAGTGGCTTTTGTTTGAAGTTGTTACTTGAGGAAGGTGGTCTGTCTTTAGTGGGTCTCTAGCAAGCTTTTTTCCACCGTTGTTCTTTGCCCTGAAGACTGTTGCCAATATCTCCTCAGAATTTAACTTATTGACCGCTTGATTTCCCCCTAAGCCTTCGGCAAACAAATGACCCAGCCATCAGAAACCAAAAAACAAGTGATAGGCCAAGTAACAACAGGCCACTCATTAGGCAAATCGCCTGAAAAGGTTGGGGCAGCCAACTTTCGGGGAGGTGTTGCTTTCCCACCGCTGCAGGGGAAAATCATTGAGGTTTGACCACGGGGCTTGCCAGCCAATAAAGTCAGAGAGATAAGGTTTAACTGGCTGTGGGCAAACAAATCACTGGCTAGAGAATGCGTTCCGATTCTCGAGGAATGAATTATGGTCACTGAAAAGTTAGGAAGCAATCCATTTGTGAGCTAGGAAAAAGCCAGGCCAGGTTTGTCTAACAGTGTAGAAGTATAATGGATGTGATATACAGAAATTTCATTGAGTTACAAAATTTGCAACACCATTCCACTTTGAAACCAAGTAGTGACGTACATTTGTGCGCCAAACGGGTACAGCAGGAGTAGTGAAATTCAGGACAAGCACATTCCAGAGCAAAAATAGTTCGGGGACTTGGGGGAGAGTTAAACCACTTTGGGTTGTTACATAAGGAGTCTGGGAACCACATGCAAATGAAAATCATTACGTTTTTGGACTTGTCAAGAAGTCCCTGTCATATGTTTGGGATGAAGACAGAACCCAGGCTTTTTTATACGTCAGATATGTAGTTATTTTTTTCCTACATTTAAAGGTGTTTTGTATGCTAGAGCAACAGTAATAGAAACTATTTTTGTCAAAGTTAATTTTTTTTCTCTCTGCCCACCTTCAAATTCATCAATCTGTGTTATTAAGACCAAAAGAGAGGGAATTGGCAAACAGAAACCGCTGGGGCGGAGGCAAATTGTGGGGCTGCAGCCCAGATAAGGGATCCCAAGGGAGCCTAGTGTTATCTGGAGTAACCTGGGGGTAAAATGAAGACAATCCGTGGTTTGGCCCAGCAGGCATGGGAAGGGAACACCGGGCTGGTCTCGGGAGACGCAAACAGGCACGTTCTCGTCAAACAACCAGGGCCCAGGCGTGCCGTGGGGGGGGATGTGCAGGGAACTGGACTTGCCAAGCTGTCTCTTAATGATGGGAAAGATTTTTTGGGGGGGAGGGAGGAGGAAAGGACTGAAAATAGCAAATGAAACATTTGTCAGCTCCTCAAAGAGTCCTCATGTCCACTTTACCCCCCGTCAATACCAAGTGGATGTTGTTAACTTTCATTGTATTGTGTCAAAATTGCCTTGAAGTTTTTGCAAATTAAAATCGACCTGTCGAAAAACCACAAAAGGTTCACAATATGACCCAAAATTGTGACTGTTAATGTTTTGTGCATTTAAGATGTAATTTGGGGTTGAAAGGTAACGAGGACATTAATTTAATTAAGGGTTCCTGTTATGTTGCATCAAATAATATTGAACTGTGAAGAAAACAGGTACAGTGAAATTGTAGATGTGAATAAGATTTAGAGGCGAAGGCGAGATAAGACTTTCTTACACCAAAGGAAGGGTACTGAGCTTATGCTGTGACAAATTCGGTCAATTTGTAAAATCTACACTACAGGTTGAATTCTTGTTTGTCACTTTCGATGTGAGCAATGTCTGCCACATTGGGGCCCCTGTACAGGTATGGACCCTTCCAAGTTTACAATTTCCAATCCAGATCCCTTTTTTTTGCTGATAATGGAACCTTAAGCTTGCTGTGCATGTATGTGTGTCCCAGTATGACTAATCCAAAATTCACAGGGAGTGTGTTTTTCCAAAGTTCCAGACTATATCTTCCGTTGTGAATCAGTTGCATGGATCTTTGCTGCGTAATACATAAAGTTTAGGACTTATACAGAATGGCAAATTGGTATAGTCTATGTTCTTACTAAGCAGGTACATTCGTATCTTAGCAGCTCAGTTTTACAACTTTTTCTTGACTTCTGGGGGCTAAAGGCTGCCCGGTTTGA
>NW_019091402.1:132960-212587 GCF_001949145.1 Acanthaster planci | reverse complement strand
TAGTAAGCTGTAATGGAAACAAATAATTCGCACATACATTACTGGTCTGAATGCTACAGGGAAAGGTGTTATGGATCTGTTTATTGATCACAGATGCAATGGAATCCAATCCACCAACCTGGACCTGAAGGATCTGGTGTCCTGGTCCTGATGTTACTGATGTCAGGTGTGGTGGCTCCATCCATGCTGAAGGCAGGATACTCCGCCATCTTGTCATCTACAAAGACACCCTCGAAGATGCGACCATTCTTGAAAGTAAACAGCCCCTGAGAAGCAGCAACGCAGCATCAAAGAAATTTATCAAGAATAATCAAGGCAGTCTTTTTGGCCAAACTGGAACTAATGGACACCTTTCTTGGTTTCACAAACTGAAACAAAAGCAGGTAGAAAACATACCTTTCAGATAAACATGCTTTAAGAGGGTTTTGCACAAATTTACTCCGTCTTTTTATGGAATTAAGAAAGAATTGCACCGGGAAAGCTTTCAACTAGGGAAATTAAGAGAAGTTTCACTTCTGGTAAATGCAAAGTGAATTTGACATCACAAAACATTTGCTCTGAATTTGCTTGAGTGGACATGTATTCAACCGCCCTGAATTCACAGCACAAATACTTCGTCTGACGTCACAACGTCGCATTCCTACTTGCTCTGTGCCAAGTAGAAACCGGTCGTAATAATGTAATGATGGCTCAGCCTTACATACCCGCCCACATTTCTTGTTATCCATCCACTCCCCCTCGTACTTGGCACCATTGGCGTACAGAAAGACCCCGTAGCCATGCCTCAACCCCTGCAGGAAGTCACCGATGTACTGATTGCGCAGAGGGTACTGGGAACCAGGCAACCTATGGAGGTACCAGGTGTGTTCTCCATGGCCATTCTGTGAAAGACATTTATCGAGAGACATTTGCCAATCAGAGTTTACCAATTCTTAAAATCACCCTAAGGGGATGAAAAAGTGCAATGCATGAATTGAACTGACACTGAAAGTCATTGTTGAAGGAATGCATGATAGAGTTTAGGAGCCAAACTTTGGCAATTTTACCTTTCTAGTTCTTATAAATTCATTATTTACATCAAACTGGCTACAAAACTGTACTGTGCTAAAATAGCCAAAGTATTTTTTGGTCATTGGACATAAAGATACATTTGCAATTTATTTTCACTTTGCAAAAAGATTCTCTTCAACAGCAGTTGGAGTTTGGGCAAAATCTAAACTTATTAGAGAGATTTTGCAAAACCTTTAAACTTTACCTGTACTCCGTTGACCCACGGACCGTTATAGGACTGGTCCAAGTCTACCCATCTCATGATGCCCTGGCCGTGTCGGTTATTTGCCATCCATTCCCCTTCGTACACATTGCCACTGCGGTATCGCCGCACGCCGTACCCTTGACGCATGTCATTCACCCAGTCACCTTCGTAAAATGACAGGCCGTCCATATCGTAGCGTATGATGCCCTGCATAAGAACACAAACAAGAATTTGCTTCAATTTCATAGGAACCTTCCTGGATCTTCAAAACTCTGTTGCGCAGGAACCAATTGTATATCCTTTGCATTTGAACCTCCAAGGAGTATCAAGCCCGTTATACAGTGACAGTAAATGGGTCCTAGCTTCCTTAAACCTGCAAAGTCCTCCGAACTCTCTTGGTGGATTTTGACAGATTTGGGAATTTTAGGGCTAATGTAGCCAAAACAAAATGTCAGTGAGAGAACTCTCCAACGTACAGTTCCATGTCTTTTTCCATTGTTCCACTGGCCAGTGTATGAGGATGGCGTAGAGGTGCATCTGAATGTCCCTTGTCCGTGGCGACGACCTTTAAAGACCTCTCCATCATAAGTGCTCTTGTCAGGCCAAGTGTAGAGGCCCTTACCTGTAATTTCATTCATGTTGAAATCACCCTGGAAATAAAAAAAAATGGAAAAATATAGAAATATCCAACTTGCCAAGAAATCTTTCTGACAATCTATTTTAGCATAATCCATAAATGCTGGGGGAACTGATGGAGGTGTGCTGTCGATCACTCGAACTGACTTTAGTTCCTATTCCAAACTATCTTTCGCAGCCGTGAATTATTATAAAAAGGTGATCGAGCGATGGCAATGGGATTGGTGGATTTCAAATGGCACTGACCAATCATCATGCAGATCCAGTGACCGAGTCTAGCACGTACATAATCACGAGAACTGTAAAAGTACGGAGTATGGATTTGAGTTGTGACTGGGTTTGTTGGTCAAAGCTCACCTCATATTTGACCCCGTCACTCCATGTGTATACACCTTTGCCGTGCATTAAACCCTGGGAAAACTGCCCCTAGGGAAACAAAACCCAGAACAGAATAAACCTAGAAATCAAAAGGCTTCGGACTAGGCCTATCAAGAGACAGTCAGCAAAATGTAATGTTATGCAGTATAGATTTCAAATCAAATGTTAGTTACCTGATAGATATGATCACCACTGAAGTAGGCCGTTCCTTCACCATCAAATAAGCCTCGAACCTTCTCACCTTCAAAACTACCAAAGACACATAATGCTATGGTGCAGTAAGTGCACAATACTATGCCCTTACCAGGGCACATCATTGACAGCAATATAGGTAACACCACAAACTAGCTTAACGCAGCACAGGCCAAGGTCGTAAAGGAAAGGAACACCGTACTGTTTACTGGCACGATTGGCCTAATCATTTAATGTAACGTCGGGGGAAACAGGTTTAAAAATGAGCCTAAGTTGTTGGTGTTTGTGATGCTCTAAACTTGTGATGGCCTAATCATGCTAATATGGAACTCTTTCCACAGGCTTTATCGCATTTAGGCCGTGTGCATGCTGTGGGCAAGGACTTGGTTGATTGCTCACCATTCAACGATCAACTCTGCCAGAGTCGGTTCGTCGTACTCAGGTGGGGGAGTCGGTTCCTTTGGCGGTTCTTGCTCCTCAGCTGCCCCTTCTTCCGTCCCAGCCTCCTCCTGCTTCTCCTCTAATTCATCTTCTTTCTTCTCCTCTTCGGGTGGGGGTAGTTCCTCAACAACTTTTTCCTTTTTAGCATTTTTGGCTTTGCCTTTGCCCTTAGAGGCCATGTTAACTCAGCGCAGACGATCAATCGATCAGACATATGTTAATAGCGCCCTCAACGTCGTTAGGTGAATGGTTTCATTAGCAACTGGTCGTTGCTAGGCCGCATTACACCATAAATCTGCGCTTTCAAAGTAATTCTAAGCTACCAAAACTAGAAAATTCTAACCACTGAAAAGGTCATTTTTATAAATAATTGGAGTCCACATTTTGTGACAAATATTTTAATAATCATTTTTAGAAAATGTAAAGATTGTAAATGTTAAGTGCGGAATAATATAATTTTCTTGTTGTCTAGTGACGCGGTCAAAACAGTACCATGTGCACCGATAAACACTTCCGTGTTCATTCGAAAGAAGACAGACTTGTGAAAGTGTATGTTTCGAGTCTGATAGTTTTACTTATGAAAACAGGTTTTGTGAGATAATAGTACAATTAAGTCGTATTTAAAATGTCGAGAAGTGCAGGAACTCTTCAAACAACGCACCAGGCGACTTATATTCCGCCCCGAATGATGCCAGGGTGAGTGCTAATCAACACTGTCAGTTCCACTGCTGACCAGCACTACAGACTGAACAGTCATGTCATTGCTGTGCGCGCTTCGTAAAGATTGAAGTCAGTAGGCAAATTTCGTGACTGTTTTTCAGGTTTGTTAAGACTGTTTAGCAGCCCTTGGGAATTGTGATACAGTTTTGTAACAGTGAAGAAACAATACATTTTTGGCTCCGCCATTGTCCGCTAGGCTGTGGTTACTTACAGGCCCAGTTTGAAAACAACCGAAAACAGAATTTGAACAATTTGTCCACTTCTGCATGCTGTTAAACTTGTTATAGAGTGTAGGATTTTGGACTGTTAGGGTTAAACATGTTGAAATGATTGGCCTAGTTTAGCGTTTGAATTAGTTCTAGGCCGGATTTGCTTGTGAGGTAGCAGTAATAAATATTGTAGAGTTAGCACTCAACTTTGGAAGTCAGGTTGTGCGTAGTTCTTTCCTGGCCCCTCTACCTCTACGGTCTGGGTTCCATTCCTGGTTCAGTCCAAATATGGGATATGGATTGGGATTTTAGTCACTTGGTTTTACCCAGAATATTCCTCTAGGGTTTTACTCTCACCTATAACTTCTCGTCATGCTCTCAATCTACAGGATTCATCAGGCATGCAAGCTGCAGTGCCCACGGCACTCTGAGGAATTCTCGGTGGTGTTATCAGAAATAATTTAATGCGAATAATAGTCATGATAGGACTTCTTCATTTTGCACATTATGCTTGCACAATTTTGTTTTGATACCTTATATTTCTGACTTTTGCCACAGGTACAAAGGCCATTGTCCTACCACGAAGTTTGACTACGGCGAAACCTATGGTAATGCCACTGCCAAGTACTTTCAAGACTACCGCTCTGAAACACTGAACCAGAGCAAAAGTAATTACGCCAGAGGTGGTCAGTTCCCAACAGTCTACACTCACAACCCTGACCTGGTCATCCATGCGAGGGATCGGACAAGGGAACAGTGGCGGACGGCGCCTAAATATGAACTGACCAATGTCAACTATGACCGCAAAGAAGAGATTGACAAATTTGACAAGGTAAAGACCCTGTTACTTTTCTGATTAATGATGCTGAACCTGATTTGTATGAACCAAAAATACAGGATCATTGTTGAACTAAATAACAGCAATTTATTCCTGGTTGAATATCTGTCTATCTTTATTTTATCCAACTTGGTACATTTCATGAATGCCATGAAGGAGATGACTTGTTACATATGAAGAGAATGCAGTTTCATTCAGTAATTCAAAATCACCTGTTTTGCTGTATTAGCTTGCCCAAGATCACCGCCAGTACTATAAAGATCGGACAGGCACAGTCCAACGAGTTAATGAGTTTTTAATCCCAAAGAGTGCAGAGGACATGTACAGGCAAGATTTGAAATCGTAAGTAGATTGCGGATTACGCTGGAACTTGATTGCTGGTGTTCTTTTGATTGGTGTGAGTCTTCTCTCTGGAGCTTATTGGATTTTTAACACAAAGCAAACCTGTTGTGGTGTGGAGAGGCATTGCATGTAAAAGCTTCCACTGATTGTGTGATTGATTGAAAGCTTTGCTCGCGCTGTGGGACAGTGTTCTGCCCCCTAGAGAAAAATGCTCAGAGTGGCTTATTCTAATTCTGAAATGACCTGCATGAGGGAGAAAGTGGAACTGCAGTCAGCGAAGAGAGAATTTGACATTTAAGTACAACATATGTACAGATTTGGCACCATCAGACCTTGTGCATCAGGAATGCAACAGGTGAACCTCGTTGGAATGTAATCTTGTTTTCAATTTCTGGATGGCGTTTTAATTCATGTATGACAATAAGGTACATAAAGAAATAACTTCATATGTAAAAAATGATTAAATGTGAATTTTGTATTTGATTTGCTACAAAATGTTAAACAGCCCTGTGTTTTACTTTAATTCTTTTTGTTTTGATTTTGTTTTTTGTGTTTTACTTTAATTTTTTTTGTTTTGATTTTGTTTTTCTAAAATCTAAGTACATGTACATGTAAATCATGTACATATTATGAAATTTAAAGGAACCAGGAAATGGATTTTTCTTAGGATCACTTTTTGTGTATCTCTGTACTCTTCTGTCATGTATGAAGACTGTGTGACATCATTGTTGAGTTACGTGAACCGAACGGTGCACTTTTTCAAACATTAAAAATTGGCCAAGCATTTCTGGACAAGTGAGGGCACTTTTGCTTTGATGTAAATCCAGGAAGACATGGTTCAGGTTGCAAGTTTTCATTTTCAAATTTGCCATCTGGGAACATTTCTGTTATAAGGATTTTTGCTGGATTACTGCCATATACCTACACAGCAATGAATTGCCCAAAAAAAATCTGCCATAGCAGTGGTTAAAAAATCTAGATATGTTCTGTGCACAGATCAGTGCAACATTTAGACTCAGTGCCTTGGATGACATCATAGGTCTGCTCATGAATATGCAAATAGCATTAGCATAAAACCAAAAGGCATCAAAATATGGGTTAAAATTGCAAAACAAAAATTTAAAATCAGGTTAATTGAAACCCAAAGATGCAATTTTGAGGGTTTCTAGTAAAATTTATAAAATATTTCTATTTCCTGGTTCCTTTAAGATCATGTTCATAGGTATACATGTACATGTACATGGGTAAGTTGTTACTGTTTGTACATACAGCCTCCGATATGTGCACTCAAGGAGGGCAAATCGTATGCTGTTTTCCATTACTGATAATACAAGGCTGTATCTGTTACAAGGCAATTTGTGGAAGTCCAAAGGACCTTGTTAAATTAACAGTGCTCAACTGTAATAGCCAGAGTGACTGGCCGATAAAAATTCGAAGTTTTAAAACAAAAGCAGAGAGGAGCTTAAGGTAGAGCTTGTCACTTTCCCAGAAGTTTTTCCAAGCTCTTTGTCAGGGTTTGAAGTTCACAACTCATGAGGCCAGTGCAAACAAACTGCAGTACTACAGGCCACGTCTCGCGCGCCTGAAGCCATACAACTGATGCTGATGTGTTGCAATAGCGCCCCCTATGGATGGTCAAACTGTGAAAGGGAAATTCTTGTATACACTGCCAGTCAATCTTTGATTGACTTCAGTTCATGTACGTGTATAAGCGAACTGCCTTGTGAAATGTGTTTATCCCACGAGCCACACTTTATACAACTCATAACTGTATTGTAATTCGTTTTTCTCTATAGTTTATGCATACATGCATATGTACAGTCGAACACGGTTTACATTTATTTTGAAGAGACCAGATCAGAGTCGTATATAAAAAAAAACCTGGACTTGCAATGTATAGAAGCCAACCAGCGGCCATTTTACTGAGCCGAATACAAATGCACGGGTTGGCTCGCTTCTATTGACGTCAGGGAGAACAAAGGCGAGCATTGCCGGGCAAGCTTTGTAGTCGGCTTGGTAAAATGGCCGCAAGTGGATTCAGTGATCTCTATAAGCTGATTAAGAACATTGCCAGTCCAGATTTTTTTTATATATGTCTGTGCGCTAGATGTAGAATGAAAACTAAGTCAACGTGAATAAACTACATGTACATGTACGTGGTTTTGTATATGTAGCATACTTTTAGGTAGGACACGAGTATTATTATAAGAACTGTAATTGATTGAATTAAAAATGTTCAGTCTGTCTTTTCGTACAAGGGCCTCTTCCCTTTTTAATATCAGCACCCTTTTGTTCCTCACCGCTGTCAAAGCATGTCATCACGCATTTTACTTCGAAAGTGATTTGAAGTTTGCAGTGGCTGCACAAGGTTGGTTTGGTCTTTATTAACACCTTCCTAACCACAAAAGTAAGTAAACTATTCTCTCCCTCCCTTTTGGCTTGTCTTGGAAATTGTTTGCCCAAAGATGATTAATGAGACGTGAATGCATTTATGATAAAACTGACGGCCTTAATAATTTTACATCTCCTGGCAGATTGTATTAGTTCTTGACGGCCGATTGGTTTTTAACTGCCAACAAGGCTCCTTTGTGTTTGCTCAAGGGATATCCCGGACTATTAAACACAAAAAGCGACATGAAGAGCAGACTCGGTGTAAACGCATTTTTGTCTCATCTACAAAATTGTCCTTTTCGGTCTCTGTTCGTTGATTTCTATTTTACAGAGTAGGCCTACACAGACACAGGTTGGGGAATTAATTCTTACAGCGTTGGTTGAGTTTTCAGCGGTGCACTGATGAATACGTATACTTTTACAATGTATTTTGGGAGTTGGCGTATTGGAGGGCTTGGAATTTTTTTATTATTTTCAATCATTTGGTTCATGAATATCTTCAATTTGTTTAGGAGGGGTTGGGTTCATCTCCATTGGCAGCGGGGTCAGGAAGACTCAACCATTGGTATCCAGGGAATGTTTCTTTCAACCTCTTGCGCAGGGCACCCGTGGAACTTCTGCTTACTGCTTCTTACCGTTGCTTTCACAGAGCCGAGGAGGAGGTGGACGTGGAAGCAGAAGCCAAGCTGAAAAAAATGTTGAACCAGCCCGTCATGAGAACACCCAAGACCACCTCAACAAACAGCCGGACCTCCACTGTCCGGGACAGGGCCATGAGAGACGTCGTCTTCGAGTCCAGATAATTGTTTCCTCTTGGATTCATCAAATCAAACGTACATTTCAGAGAAACGTTTCCTCATATAATCTTAACCAGCATAACAGTTCCAATAACACAGTCTTATGAACAGCAAACAATAAACTTGAAGTAAAAAGTCAGTGGAAATTTAATTGCAATTTTTGGTTGAGTGTACTTGAGTAAACATAATTCGGCTATAAAGTAATCGTAGTTATAGTTGTACAATTATTCGGGAATCAGCTCTTCTTATGGGTTAAAAATACAAAATGGACGGTATCTGCCAATACGGAGGTGACACAGCTTAATAGTTATAAATGAAAAGAAAATAATTCAAATAAATGTTGCCCCAAAAATTATGTACATAATACAGTTTGCAATATAATTTTGATTCAGAGAATCATCAATAAATTTGTGTATCTGATTCATTGATAAACATAGCATAATGGAACTTCTTGAGCGATTATTTTTTTTTATTTCCTGATCCCGAGCAAAGTATTCTGTACACAAGTGGTTTTACTTTATTATATAATTGTGATGTTAAATGAAATTAAACACAGTAGAGGAGAATGACCCCTTGCAAACCGGCAGAGCTATGTGGTGATGCTTACATGTACGTTTGTAGTTCCCAGAACAGAGGACGTCCACGATAGAACTAGTCCTTGAACTAACTGTGCAATAACTAGGACATTACAGGTATTTAAAGTAATGGAGCAGGAGGTAGATTTTATCGGACTTTTTAAATTTGAACTAAAACCCTAAATTTCCAAGAATGAATATAGTTGGAGTCAGATGTACCCGCTGCTACATCTGACTCCAACCAACCAACCCCGGCAAGCTCGATGGTTGAGTGGTTATAACGTCTGCACTAGTAAGCCAGGAAGTCGTGGGTTCGAGTCTCACCCAAGCACGCTTGTGGTTTTTTCACAAGCCATCGGGGGCAAACACTGAGTACATGTATGCAGTGTGGTAATACACGTCGGGCAGGGCAAAAATCTCAAATTAATTAAAATCCTAAACTAAAGAAAGTCCCGACGGAAAGAAGAACATGATAGCAACTATTCTGAAAGAAAAGAAATAGAGTTTCATTTGACAGCCACTGTGGTAGCAATTTGCCAAATGCACGCGCGCATCAAGCTGAAGAATGTGCATGACAGTTGCCTTCCTGAAATCGTAGACTTATCTGGAAGCAGTGAAGGCATGTTTTATTCTTTATGCAAATGATGTGCGCGGTTTACTCGACCGTGAAATGAGAACAAGACGAGTGAACATTGTCATCCTTGCTAATCCCAAATCTGTATACCGAACACCTTTGCATGCTGCGCACATGTAATCGTCATGTTGATGTTCACTGCTACCAAACAAGGTTGCCAAATTAGAGGTATAACATGTACACGTACGACTTCACTTCAGCTGCTCCGTCCAAGGGCTGATCTACGCCAGGCAAATGGCTTTTAAGGGATTGGAGCTCATTTTGGCGAATCCGAATAAACTTCTTGTGGCTAATTTTGCGAAAATCTCCAGTCTACGCGAAAATCTCGAGCCCTACACAACATTGGATCATTTTAAACATGGTCGTATAGAATGGCTTGGGGAGACGTAACATTAAGACACCAGCCTTGGGGGAAATATTTGATCATGGTTTCTATAGCTGAGAGCCATGAGTGATACTTGCGAGTTTTGAACGGATTTTGGCAATGGTTTCATCAAGAAATCGTATGGGGTAGCTTTGCCACCATACTGTTTCATATGCACACTGACACGACTTCATCTGGTTTCTGGGATGTAGAAGTCGAATTTGATTTTCAAGAAGTATGGTCTAAAAAACGTCGGTAAGTACACTGCATTTTGCTCTAGCTCAGGTAGGACTACACATAAAACTGGGTTAGTCGGTTGGAAGGCATGTGAAGGAACTGCTTTGCTGATGATAACAGGACTATAACACCCGAGGGTGTGTGGAAAATCCTATCTTAAAAGCGGAGAATTGAGGACTGTTGGGACTGTTTATAACAGTGAGACCATGGATGGGCATGTCGAACTACGTGGGTGTACAGGTGACACTTCAACTTCTGGGCAAAAATGTCGTGTTCCGATTCGTCCCACTCTTGTCCGGTTTACTGACGACTGCTTTTCTACTCGCCAATTTCCTTTTAATATTTAAACTGCATCTGTGATATTTTTTTTTTACATTTGGATCCTGGGTTTTAGAATGATTTGCGTTCAACATGTCTATTGTACATGTATATGTAAACGAGGAAAAGAATGTATAGTTGTGATCCTTGAAGAGAGCCACGTGAGTACCCTGTACTAGCTCCCTCCTGTTGGTTTGTTGGTTTGTTGGTTTGTTGGTTTGTTTTAATGTTTTAATGGCGCTTTCAGCTACTTAGGTTATTTGTGTCAACATCTATATACGCTTCAAAGCCTTTATTCATTAAACGGAGTATAACGGAGTTAGGAAAACGGTCCAGTTTTAGAGGCAGAAGGAGACTGGAGTACCCGGAGAAAGCCTGCGAGAGCGAGTATGGACTGGAAACCAAACGCACTTAAACCTAACGCTATAACCCGCTCTCCCGTGTACTCCCTGCATAAGCGACCCTGTCAACATTACGGCGAACTGTCTGACGTCACACAAAGGCTCCCTATATACACGTATACAGTAATGTTAGCAGCACTAACAATATAGGACAGCATCATGATCAAAGATTATATAGCGCCGCATAGCGGCGCAAGATGGGTAATTCGGCCATAAAGGTGTTATCACCTGAATGGCGCCCATGTGACAACAACTTTTTACGCGCATTCACGGTGAAGTTCCCCACCTTTGATCATGGTCTCAAACACACCTAAGACGCTGTAGTGCCAGTACAATGCCTGCCTGCAGGCTGAAACGTTTGATAAAATCAGTCGTCACATATTGAACACCTCATATACCAAATCCAACAATATTGTGATTTAAACGAAAAATCAAAACTGTAATCGATACCATCATCTCTACAGAATCATACATGTATTTCAAACAACATTCATGTCTAAGCTTCTTAAGCTTGAGTGTATATACATATACAAGCCAAGCAGCAAAGATTCGAAGAGCAAATATTGATATTGATATACAACAGAACTGCTTGGTTTGCACGGCTTAAGTGTTTACTTTAAGCAGCATGACAAAAATATCCTTGTTTAAATGTTAAAGAGAGTACATATCCCCACAGACGCTGTAGTTGATTTTTATCTCAGATACGTACCAGACCTGTCAATGCAACAGCAAAAGATTAATGATCTGGAATTCTGACAAAATTCACAGAAGTAAAGTGTGTACATGGAGCTACCTTTTGACGTGGTCACGGTTTTTAGGGAATTTCCGCGTGTAAGTCAGAGCAATTTTTTTTTTTGTAATGGAAAAGAAAGTTCCTGTTTTGCTCAGTTGTTGCTCTTTCAGAACGGAAACACTACCAGCTGTTGAAGCAATAGTTGTTATTCTTAACAACAATAATTAGGCCTATATGATGTGTTTGCAGACTAGATGTTTACTTGAATCTTTACATGTCACATAGACGTGGCCCTGGTTGCTTAAACAACAGAAGATTTAACATAGAAATCATTCTTGACTGGTTATTTTGCTGCCGGGAGACCAGTGAGTGCTGTTCACGTCACGTCTGTATGCAGTGCATGATACATGTAATTTTCCAGCAAAAAGTACACATAAAAATATGTGAACAAATAAGATTTGGAGTGTATAATATTAAAGGTTATCGCCAACACAAGATTGGACGTCACCCACACAAAAGCAAGAACTTTGGTCATCACACTTTGGTAGAGAAACGGACTTTCCCCTGGCTTGCTTTTAAAGACATGGGCTACACGTAATCTTTGTAGTGCTTGTGAGTCGTTATATTTTATTCATAGATGATATTTTCTACCCATCCTGGCTTTCCTTTCATTGTTAATGCCGGTGGGTGGTCTGTTTGTCCGTCATTGTCACTGCGTTTATCGATTTCTTCTGGATATGATTCACACACGTAAACTACGTTGTCAACCCACCCGGTATCTCGGTCCGATGAGTCCGAAAATATGGCGTCCTCCTCGGCATATCTTTCCTTAACAACTTCGCTGTACACGGGCGGAGCATCACCTTGATTGGGCTCGCTGGTGTAAGTATCTGCGGCCAGATGGTTTGTGTACGTGTGGTTTGCGTATGTGGAAACGGCTGTATCCATGGCAATATCTGAAGTGTTCATT
Source organism: Acanthaster planci (assembly GCF_001949145.1). The sequence continues at coordinate 200,156 of NW_019091402.1, read as the reverse complement.
TCTCGTGTCTTTCTGAATCTGAGAAAAGTCATTTGCAAAATATGGCCAAATAATAATGCGAATTCGTCGCAATTTCTCCTAAAAATCTGACGTTGCTCTGAAAATAAAAACGTTTTCTCCTTGAGGCCTAATATGGTATGACTTTGTGATGTATTTTGGGCGTTTTAATGTGTGCTTTGAATACCAAATCAATGTCTTACCTGTTTCTCCACACAAAAACCGCTGATGCCACGAGAGTAGCTAGGGCTAGCAAAGCTCCGATCACTACTCCAACTACTGTACCTGTAGAAAATAATGTTTGTTTAAAGTCTTTGAAAATCGCTGAAAATAGGAATTGTAATTGTTCACCATTGCTCCAGTGGAGTCAACCGCAGGGCCGCAAGTCCATCACTTGTTATTCCCTTTTCAGAGTTATTCATATAAACTGTGAAAAAGCAATCCATTGTCACTGCTCACCTTATCTAACACATGAAAGGGCTTGTGTTGACTATTTAGCAGTGAGTGAACCTGCACTGAAATCCGTACAAAACCCGCAATCATGCTTTTTAGCATACCTGTACATGTAATGCATTTCTCTGATAAAAATATTGCAGAACAATATGAATGAATGTGAATGTTTGTGAATGTTTATACAATGGGTTCGGTTATGTTGACTGTAGGTCGTTGATCTTTCGACGAAATTGAAGAAACCGTGAGGGATTTTGTTTTTCCTTCATTTTGCATGGGCCACTTTGTAACAGACTTTCAAGTTGCACTTGATACCATCGCTTGGAATACCTGTTTGTAATTGTGCTGCCATTGGATTGTTAGTCCCGTGCGAAGGAGCCCTTGTGCCAGACCAAGTCGAAGAAGAAGCATGTGATGGTGACTTGCTCACAGCTGTACCTGTTATGAGCTGCCCTGTTGTCTGGTTGTCGTCTCTTGCTCCCTCGTCCGTGGTGTAACTCGGCAGATTGGTCTCGGTGTTCGATGGGGTAGTTCTGTTGGATGTCAAGTACACTGAAGTGGTTGGTAGTGTTGTCATTGGCTTTGTCGTCGTTGGGGCTGGGAACAACCATAACAGAATGAAAATTAATAATTTAAGAGTTAAGAACCATTTAACTCCGCAACTCCGCAAAATGATTAAAGGGAAGCTTCTTTTATTTGGGCTTATGTCATGTGCAGTAATTAAGCGGTATTAAAAGAGGTATTCAACATTCACAGGTGTAAATACAATGACAAGCTTAATCTTGGACTCTTGGAAGGGCCTTGGCGCAGAACAGCATTATTTGCTCATGGCTTTAAGACTGTATATACACACTGATCTTTTAAAAGCGCATTTTATGAAATTTACTTACCCTGACAGGTCGGTGCGAAATCACTCCACGTGACGTTGTTGTAGCCCGTGTCTATGCATTCAATGGACGAGGCTCCATGAAGAGTATATCCAACGTCACAGGAGAAATCCACACGAGTCCCGAACAACTTGAAGTCGTTGAGATTGTACGACAGTGAACGTGGATTGGTGATGGTGTGGTCTCCGTTGGTCGGTGGCCCAATGTCATTATTACACACGCTCTGCGATACTGATTATGAAAGAAGTTTAAATTATAAAAATTTCACTTAAAAGTAAATTCCAATGTGTTTTCTCACCTACGCTTTCAACTCATCAGATTCATGACTCTTGACACGTTTTGTATTTTCGGTACTGATGAAAAACTACTCCCAACGCCATCTAACCTTACTGGCAATTTCTGCGCATGTATGAATAGGTCCTATGTTCCTCATTCTGTTCTTTCGTTTCTTTTTATGTACCTGTAGGCCTATAGCACCAGGGTATGGTAGCAATAGAGTGCCTTACTTCTGTATATAGATATCCGGTCCGAGTCTCCACAGATCTGGTCAGTGTTTCCCTTACACCTGTCTTGACAATCAGACTCCGGTTTCTTCCCGAATTTGTCGTAGTCTTCGTTATTTCCACAGAAACATTCATACTCATATTCCAGTCCAGCGTACTTGTAGATGACGGGTTCGACATCCAGACAGTGTCTGAAGCACCATTCACTGGATTGAAGGTCGCTGTCTTTTGGTCCTATCGGCAATGCACGAGAACAGAAAACACCCACACAGTCCCCGAAGCACCCCAAATACCCAGGAGCTGTAATCAGGGGAACCAAGTTTAAGTTCAATCAATACGTTCGAGTAAAAGGTCTTTGGGTGGTTATTTTTGAGGGAGTTATGTTTTAGGTTTAAGTTGAAACTTATAATCGGATGACCAGTGTTCCTGCCTTTGGTTACCTCCTGTCCAAGATTATACTCCGTGATATCGTTATTCAAATACATGTAAGTGTGCATGAGTTCTTCAGTTATTGCGATTATTATAGTCTAGCATCAGTCGCTCTCCGACCTCGTCCTACATAGCCTTCCTAGAATCACGTCTCCCCTCCCTGTGATATTTATGTAAGACGTTGCCACAAGACAGACCACTTTCAAAGATGATTGATGTTAAATGCTGATACTGCATGATAGTAAACTGGATAAAAATTGAAAAAAAGACTTACCGTTCTGCGGCTGCGAGAGGACTAATACAAGTCGACAAATTGTTGTAATCAAAGTAAACTCAAGCACGCGGCCGCATGGCCATCCACCACTCGGGCTAGACTTCAAAGGAGACATGGTTACTATTCCTTGAGAATGACTGTCGGAAATAATTCATGTGCTTCCCCGTAGTGCTTCGTTTGACTGTTCGTCTCATGCGTGATACTGCATGAAACGGACGTTTTGGCTTCACTCTCTGTCGAATTTGATTCGGTTTCCTTTAGTGCTTGCGTGCTTTTGCACTTGCGCAAAAGTGGGTACCGAAGTTCAAGTGCCTGGATGGGGGGGGTTACCTATCAAAAATGGTTACTATAAACCGATAAAAAATTCAATTCATTGGTGTTATAAATCAATCAAAATATGAGAATGAAAAGGGAACGAGGATAATACTCTAGTCGTGTTTATCAAGATTTTACAACAGGACATCGTAAAAAGCAGTCGCCAATAACCAGAAACAAAATCAACTGTATACCCTCACAGTCCCCAACTTCCCAATGTCAGCATGATTTTATTCACGGCGGGGGCTAATATTGAGAAACAGAAAATGAAACTGAATGGCAGACCTCAGATTTCGTTGGTGTGTTTATTAAGACATGTATTAGAATTGAAATTGCATTAGCAAGTCGTACTTCTCTATTAGAACGTTATACTTCCCTGTTGTAACACTTTAAGTGCAGTTCATTCCAGGTATTTACTTTAACAAGCCCAGATTGATGTTACGTAATAATTATAATTCAATTACGACTGTAAATGCGTATAACGTCTTGATTACATGTTCAGTATTTTACATTTAACATGCCATTCCACACTGCAGTCGTAAGGAAATGAACGTTTGTTGCAGACGGTATTGAATTGACAAAGTGTTCCCTTTAATTTGAGGAAGTAAATGAACAAGCTTTCATTTCATCCGCTAGCTTTTTGCACTGTCAGCGTTGTGTTTTAGAAACCTGTTGGGAGCCGACAGTGATTGAATAAGGTACAATTAGCATACAATACAGCACATCATTTCTTTTTTCCCCATAGATTGATGCTGTTCACATTATTGAAAGCGGATCTCCTGTATACGATCGTTATTGAGAAAGAGTTTTGTTAACACTTCAGAACTGTATACACACCACCGTTATTTACGTTGTCCATACAATGTATAAACTATACGTATGGGAAATATCACGAGTGAAATTGTTAGGCTAAATTACTTCAGCGCGTTATGTCATTGCGCAAAAAGTGGCGGCAGATGCCCGTACCTTTGCAAATTAAAGCGAATTATTATTTATCTATGCCGTCTTGACGTGTAACGCCAATGCCACTTTTTCACACATCAAATTTCAGGCCATAAGTTCTTGCCAGAAATAATCTAGTCAAGGAAATGTATATATTCCAACTCATTGGGTTGCAGGAACTTGATGTTAATGGTGAAGATAGAAAAGGATGTCTTGAATGATATACCGGTACTATCGAACACAGTGCAGGTTTTGATCTAGTTAGGTTTTTTTTCCATTGTTAGCGGATTGTTTGGAAGCTCAATTGGAAATGATTCACACCCATATACTGTATTCTCAACCCATCCTGTCTCCTCATCATCATGAGAGAGAACGGCAACTTGATAGCATGGCATGCTCCCTGGGGTAGTAACGTCATCAGCTGTCGCGTACACCTCACCGCCAGCTGGCGGCTTCTTTGCGACTTGGCTGTACATGGGCGGGGTTGACATGGCAAGGGCTGTGCTGGGCTGCCCTACTTCCGGTTGTTCATAGGACACATTCGTAAAAGTGGATTCCACTGTTGCCATGGCAACATTATCTACACTTCTGGTTTCTCTCTTAGCTCTGAAATAGTGAAATTTTACAAGCTGTTACAGTCTTTTACAAATAACTATTTTGCATTAATCTTGCACTTGCAGATGTTATATATGCTGTATGATTATAGATTTATATGTTACAGGTTCGTGGTCAAATATAAATGATTCACAAAAACTTAATTGTACCCAAACGCGAAGATGTAATGGATATAATGTCTAGGAAACAAGGATTGGCGCGTTTCTCCCAGGCCCTTTTGGAATTTTGTTTTTGTTGGTTGCAAGACATCCATTGGGATCATACCACTGCGCCGTAGGCTGTATTGCTATATTGTTTGTTGTTAAGGCATTTTTCAAGAGAATGGTTGCACCAGTCCTGTGTAATGTGGTCTCGTAGAACAATTTTATTTGATATGAGAGAAATCTGAGGAGTGTTTATAGTGACTAATGAGATCAGGCTGATACCTTTTCTTCCATTGACATACACCCACGACAACTGCCAAAAGAATAATCAGTGCTGTTACCCCAACTGCAATGCCGACTATCGTACCTGTGAAAGAAAAAGATATTGGTAACATTGACTATTTTTACACGCATCGTACCCAGGCAGAGGCCATCGTATCATCAGTAATCATCTCTGATGAAAGAAGTGACCAATTTCTCAGGCCATGGTACCTTCCTGAAAATGCCCAAATGTTAGAGTAACTCCAGTGGTACTGAATACGCCATTTGCTAATTAAATTTGAATAAAATCTGGTACACTGAGTTATTCGATTGCACACAAACGTAAACTGACTAAATACGCTGTTTCTACACCTCGTGATTCGGGGCAAGCTTTCGCATGGCGACCAACATCTCTGGAATGGACTGCAAGAAATTTAACTAAGCAAAAGTTTGCCCCGAACCATGAGGTATGGCAACAGTGTTTTTTAGTATGAAGAATTTGAATTATGTTCCCGTGAATTTAAAGAACTCAGTGTTCCAGATTTTATTCAAAGGTCACCCGCAAAAGGCGTATTGAGCATTAGAGTGTGATCCACACTTTTCACAAAGGGTAGACGTCAAGACACTGTAGGAATATTTGCTACATACTGATCTAAGCAGAATATCTGCAATGAAGTGCCTGAAAGTGCTGTATACTTTTGGATACCTGTTTGTAACTGCCTTTTACGTCCGCCGATTTCGTTGACCTGGCCTTCGGAAGTTGTCTTATGATTCCTTTCAGCTTCTGAGGATAGAGTAGAGTTTTATGATTAAATTGTGTGGCTTTTTGGTTTTGTTGGGGTGTAACGTATCTGCTTCGCAGGGGTTGTTTGCAGAGATTTTCTGTAATATAGGTCTCTGGGCCGAATTCGTCATCTCCCCAGTAAAATTCATTATTGTTCAATTTATTAAGTTGCTCCCATGGTTTTTTCATACGGTAGAGTCTTCAAATTGGTTTACAGGCGTCGAATAGTGTACTGTAACAAATTCAATTTAAAATCAATTTCATTCAATTGAACAGTGCGTAACCGTTACTCGATTTCGCGCTGGGTAACTGGAATGAGAAATTTCTCCCGAGTTTTACTTTCATTTTCGTCTATGGGCGATCATGTTCGCATTTTGAGCCTTCAAATTAGAAAACTTCAAGGTAAGAGGCTTATACGTCAAATTAAGATTCATAATAGACCAGAAGGGGACATTAAAAGTAGAAAACACGCTAGAGGTGTGTCCCTCGTATTGAATTGAATGTACTTGTATATTTGTATATACTTCAAACAAATTCTACATCAAAAATACGGTACATTTACTCCAGTACTGATTGCCCGTTAAATCAAAATGTAGAAATGAAACTCTCCTTTGACCTTCATCACGGATGCTGAAAGCAAAGTCCTTTAGATCAGTTTACTGATTTGTAGTTTATTATTTTATACACAAGAAACACACTCTCCATAAATGTGCAAGTACACTAAGATTTTTCGGGCTCTCTTAACAATGGCTTCTTTTTCTTATTTTGCCACAGTTGTAAGTAATGTTTTTGCTTTCATGTTTCATGTTTCATTCTATTTTTGTCATCCTTCTTCGACATTTCCCCACTTTGTCCATTTTTGTTAATAAAGAATTTTAATTTGCATTTATATGGAGATCTCTACCCGTGAACCAAACGTTTCCTTTCATGAAATATTTAGCATAAACTAATTAAAAAGAAAGAATTAGAAGATTTACCTTTTAATGGATAACACTGCACGAATCTCAGAAATGCTTGCCGATTCACGAAATTGAACGCCAAAACACATACAGCGGGAGTGTCTGTGCGAATTGAATGCTTTTTGCCTGTTTCTCCAAACTAAATGCCGACCCTCCACTTTATGAATAACAAGATTGTGCAATCGCAATTATCGCATGCTCTTGGAATGAAATCAAATGATCAGTTTTGCTCGTTGAATGGTGATATATAGGTCGCCAATCTGTTTCGTGCTAATTTGAATGAAACTGTCGCTAATTCGTGTGCAAAGATGATGAATTCCGCCGGGAAAACCTAATGTTTAATTCCCTTGGAAATTGTATAGCTTGCGGTTGGGAAATCAAGGCGCTGCCATCTATTTTGCAAGCTGTTGGCGGTGCATGCAGAATACGTCACATGATAAATTTCACCTCTAGGGACACAGGACAAGTATTAAATCTGGTCATGTTGATAGCATGTGCAGGATGCACGGCAATCTGTGTCCGTCTTGTCAGGATGCCGAGTTTCATGATGTCATTTTCTCCGTGCCAACTTTAGATTCTCATCTGATAAGATGTTTTCTGTTCATCATCAGCTTTGACGGTGAACATTTCAGTTCTTTCCACGTTCTTTTATGTTGTGTTTTATTGTGTTAAAAATATTCAGTTCTTACGGGGTGCTTGCGTCGGATTCAAATTCCACCCAGGCTTACCTGTACCTGTGAACTCGGTTTTTACAGCCTTCCCGTGATTTTCCCGGCATATTTTCAGCTTTTCCCCTCTCTCACTTCTAAACCTGCACTGTTCTACTGCTTCTCATTTCTGCACAGTTTACCAAGCTGGTCTCTTTGCAAAAACGGCACCTTTTCTTACAGTTTCGTAAAACAAGATGAATTTCTGCATGCATTCAACAATATTTGTGAGAAAAAAGTAGATGGATTCTTCCTTACCTGTGCTTGACGGTGGATCTGCTGACGACGAATTGATCATACAGGTTGGTACCGAGTCACTCCATGTGACGTTGTTGAAGCCCGTGTCTATGCATTCAATGAACGAGGCTCCATGAAGAGTATATCCAACGTCACAGGAGAAATCCACACGAGTCCTGAAGAACTTGAAGTTGTTGAGATTGTAATCCAGTGAACGTGGGTTGTTGATGGTGTGGTCTCCGTTGGTCGGTGGTCCAATGTCATTACTGCACACGCCTTGGGATACTACAGGGATTGAAAGCAAGCATTCAAGAAACTCAATCGAAGTTTTCAAGACCGTAAACAGTGTGTACTTAAAATCAGTACCACTGATTTTAAAACAGTTGTTGAAAATATGCATGATCAGCAAGTTTTAAACGTGGCACCGAGTTTACGGTATATAGTTAATAAAGAATTGCTGAAGTAAATTAAAGGAATGTAAATTAACTACACCCTAAAAAGGAGAGAAAAGCATTTTGCATTGTTGTTGCCTCGTACATGAACGATTCAATGCTCTTTATATTACATGTGTAATTCGACTTTGGTATTGCCCACGTGTAACACGGGAATAACGTTGGTTAAACGTTGACCCAGCCTTGCATATTTCATGAAACTGATTCGGTACAGTATTTAAGTCCTACTGCACTGACATGCCAATGATGCGAGTAAGGGCTTAAATATATACAGTGACCAAAGACTTTCGTTTTTCTTAAATGCAGTTGTAATTTAAATACTGAAATCTTCATAGAAGCGTTGGTTGCTCTTAAATATAATCTATCCATTAGTAATGTGCCTGAATCACTCGCGAAATGGGTTTTGTCTAAACAACCATGTGGCACGGGCATCTTCTGTCTTCTTCTGTCCCCCCTCCCCGTAAATGCCCGTGCCCCCCGCCCTTTTTGAAATCTGTGAATAAATAGGATTAAATTATGCTGTTTAAATTAAATCATTGTAAAGTGTGTAGATGAATAACAGCTAAGGAGTAAATAAAGTCATTTCAGTTGTTTTTGAGAATTTTTAGTAGTCACGGCTTCGTTCTCTCATCTACCTCGATTTCCCCCCTCCCACCACCTTTTATTGAAAGGTTATACATCAACAGCTCTACGTTACATTGCCTCACTTTCATACAATGAGATGCGGTGTGAGTCCCCACAGATCTGGTTGCCGTCTCCCTTGCACGTAGTCGTGCACTCGGAGTCTTGCGTTTTCTTAGCTTGATCATTGATGCTATTTCCACAGAAACATTCATCTCCATTTTCCAGTCCGGCGTACCTGTAGCTATCCGATGTTACTTTCAGACAGTGTTTGAAGCACCTCTCACTTGATTGGTCCTCACTTTTTATCTCTCCAATAGAGAGCGCACGAAAAGTACACGCGACAAACCTGTTGCAATCCGTGTAACATCCTATAAACCCGGGAACTGCGATCAAATCAAAATTTGTTCAATCAGAAACATGAAAAATTGCAACCCCCTTGTTTTTTCTTCATGTACATTTTAATGTGTACGGTTTCCTTTTGCTTGGTTTGCAAGTTAAGTAGGGTTTATTTCCTTTTCTTTTGCGATTTGTTTTTTGTGTGTGTGATTTGAGTTTATTTCATTTTATTTAGTTCTGTTTCTTAGACCGCGTATATCAGGTTGTCTTCAAGCTGTATTATGCCACCACGTGTAGATAAGCTGTGTCAAATTGGAAAAGCCTTATCCCAGTATAGACCAGTCCGATTAGACGCCATAACTGCGGTGGCACCACACTCACACGCACATTCTTTATCTTGACGGGCGCGTACATTTGGCAAATCACGACACCCTGTTGGTCGAAGAGGCATGTAACGTGCGCACACCACCTGTCCACGAGCGTTACGGCACCACAGCAATGGCTTCTAATTCTGCTGGTCGAATTACGCTATACAGTGAAAGTTGAAGTTAATTGAAATAATTCAGAGAATAAGTACCAGGATAACCGTGCAACTCTCATCACAGTACTTCTGTACATGTCCAAGTGTATGGACGTCATTTGAATAGTGGCGTAACTCGGTGCTGGAAATTGGGAGATGTGGGATGATGGGGAAAGGCGGGGGAAGACTCGCCTGGCTATGAAAATTTGAAGGGGGCTACACCATATACACTATTATTACAGGGGGCAGTGTGCATGATAAAGATGTACATCTGTAATGTGTATCTTACATCAAAATGGCATGTTTATGGCTTTATAAAATTGTTTTCCCTTTTCAGGGATATTGCAAACATTTTAGTCGTTGGGAAATCCTAAAAATTCCTTGCAATCCGCTATTTTGCTCTTCTCAAAATAGTGGGAGGAGTGATTCCATAGCCCATCCCCCACTTCAAAAAGTGTGGGGGGTAGGCCTAGGTACCCCCATCCCCCGGGATTTACCCCCGTGCATGTGAAAGCACAAAGTTGAATGCTTTGATGAATGACAATTCAATCTCTTCACAACGTATTGTCGTACAGAAGCTGCCTAATAACATTTCCTTTAGCAGTAAACTCAGGGAAAACCATACCGTCCCTTCTTGTGACGGGAAGCTGAGTTTGTCTAAGTGAACTGATCAACATTTTTAAGTGCCCCTAACCAAATGGTTCTGTGCTCATTTCTCCACTTGTGCTAACAGTAACAACGCTACATGCCCCAGAAATCCACAAATAACCAAAAGTCTACTAACCGTTCATTGTCTGCCAAGTAGGAACTATTGCCAGCTGAAATGTCAAAGCCCATAACCAAATGTGCATACGCTGAAATCGAGAGATCATCAGACGTGATTTGTGTTGAGGAATCATAGCAGGTGATTTTCCTACAGTTGAACCAAAATGAAACAGAATTTATTTAAGGGTAAACTGTTTATCTGTGCAATTTTTCAGATATTCTTTGGGGTAAACCTGAAGCTCTGAAACTGGTCAATTTGAAAACTATTCTGCTGTAAACTTTTCTAAAATATATTGATTGGAGCCAGGAAAACTTTTAAAAAAATCTTTTCGTTTTCAGCCGACAAGTTGTCAAAGTACATTGCCGCCCCAGGCATTTTTTGGCAAGTTTTTAGAATAACTGTTCGCGGATGAAGTACCAGTTGTAGGTGGAAGCGGGGTGTTCATGAGAAGAAATTCGCAAAAATGGTATTTGGTGGACTGGTGTTGTTAGTTTACGTCTAAGGCCTAGCCAGAACCACTGTGACCTTTTTGATCAGTACGTTGTTAAATGAAAGTCTGGATCGAATTCCCTGCTCTGTAACATTTCCATTCCAGAGTCCAGCATCCTTCCTGTGAGATAACCCCGGCGTTCTGGGGTCTGCAACGATTAAGCCTTGCGTCGTCTTTCCTGCTGGACCCGTGTGGAATTCACTATCCCGGAATTTCTGTCCCGGTTGAACTATTACATATCTCAATGTACATGTGGGACCGTAGCTATAAAGTGGAATCAAGATGGAGCACTTTAAAGTGCATGGGAAAACTGTTGGACTTCTGGGCTTGTTAACTCCCCCCTCCACACACTTACCTTACATACCTACTGTGGACATTCTTTTCTCTTTGTGCAGTTCAGAAAACTCAGTGAAAATACTCGTTTTTCTTGAACAAGGAACACGATTTTAAACTGGCTTTTTGTACAAGGTTTCCTTGACTATTCCTCTTCCTTTTGCGACACATGACCCCGACCCCAAAATACCTCCAAACCTCTTTTTCAGCGAAGGGGAAACGTCCTGTGGACATGTGTAACTTCACAGAACGTCTTCCTGCATCGTGTGGACACCTTTTGTTCACAAGTTCACACTAGGTATGTAAGGTTAGCGCACCCACACAGACCCCACCGTTACAAAGCGCACCTCGATCATCCAAAGTTGTGTCCGGTTTTGTGAACTTCAAGCTGCAAGACGCAGTGAGGTATGAGATACTGGAACACACCTCAGTCGCAGACAGTTCTTTCTGGGTTGGTGAATCGAAAAATCGGGATGTCTGGTTGGGAAAACAGCAAGAGAGATGCAAAACTTTGAGAATGAGGACATACCTTGTGTGTGCGCTGTGACGTGCCTTGGCCAGATCGTATCAGTCGGGTATAGTAAATCGCACGGGGATAATTGTCAACCTGAACGAACTAAGAAAAAAACAGTGTTGCCGTGTACGGCCCAGACTTCGTTCTGTGACTGAAGGACGGTAGGTTGGAACTATTCGCGGAAAGGGTTTACCAGTTTCGATTTCGCGGTCTGCTCCTGTTAAGGGGCGTGTATAATGAATTCACCTACCTAGTCACCACTGTATAGTGGTTGCAACCGCCTTAATTAATTGGGGGAAAATTAATTTGAACCCAAAGACTGTAGTTTTGCCGTAATACGTTCCAAATATATATATATATGTAGCGGCTAAAGAAATCATGGGAGGCGCTCAGTACCTGTACTTTGCAGTTAGTTTGTTGTTCAAGAAGCAGGAGTGAGTTTTGGATCCAGACGACACAAGCTCAGACTGAATCGCACCAAAGGTCATTCAAGAACTAAAGGACTGCTTGAGGTCGGCCCGTGTGCTGCTTAGCTGTATAGGGTTACTCGTACGCGCTAAATACATGCACGTTCGAACTCATCGTGTGACGTCAGTTGCTTTGTTCTCGAATGACGACACCTTTTCAAATTACCGGCTCATTCCAAATTAATCAGCATTGAACATTACATTCCTCCAAGGACAATGTGTGGCCAATAAAAAAGCTTTGCTGTATAAGCTGTAACCTGCACGATTATCCGTTTGCTGTCTGTGATAATTCAGATAAAAGTGTATAAAAATGCCTGACAGGATATTCTGTTCATAGTCGTTTCGAAAGAAAAGGAAGAGGGGACGTAGCTTTAGCATTCAGCTTCGCTAGATTACATTTTATTTCCCTTGTAAACGGTTCTGGTGCAAAACAGTTACTTTGTCAAGATTTTATCATTTACATATTTGAATATTAACAGGAAACCAGTGTACAAAATATTCATGCTTACAGGAATTCATCAGCCACATTCGGATATTCTGTAGAGTATAACACATGGAGTAAAAGGTATATGTCTTTGGTGGAATGTATTAAACCTGCTGTCTTACTCCAAGACAAGCTTCATGCTTTTAAACATTCGCGTATGGATATGCATAGTGACACAGAAAAAAAGTCATTAATTTAAGCCTCTCTGAACCATTCCTCTTGAAATATGCTTTGTTGGCCCCCTATACTGTTTGGTGACAAAAAACTCTTCAAACATAACTGCATAAATCACTCGGAAAGTTCGATGTGGGCACTTTTTTCACACTCTGTGTAAAAAAGTAAACAATGGAGTGATAAAGAGCTGTACGTCAATTTCATAAGAGACGACGACGACGAATAATGTACTTCTTTTTTGTAATATAGAAACTGTATCATAAATCGTAATGAATTAAATTTTAGCCTACAGTGCATGTACTGTAACAGCGATTAATTCCCATCGATCGATCGAGAGTTCAACCTCTCGTGATTCAGGCAGCTGTCAGTATACCATATGATGCAAGATATGTGGCAAAGGGGGACTCCCCTCTATTTTGTCTTCTTTTATGTTGGTGGAATCTTTGGAATTCCTCTCAGATTTCCAGGGGGTGCAGTAGGCACAATAGCCTCAGGGTATTCCACTTGTGCATCACATTAGGGGGGTCCCCTTTCCCACATATTAGGCTGGGTATCTACAAAGTCTTTTAGTCTTCCATTGCATGATAAACGGCTCATCCGGTGGTTGGCACAAGGTTTGTTTTCTATTCGTAAATGATATTTTCTACCCAGCTGGATTTTTCTTCCATATTCTGTGGCGGTCCAGTGCTTGTTTGTCCGTCTGAATCGTTAATTGTCGCTTCAGGCTCGACTGGAAACGATTCACATGCGTACAGCGAGTTTTCAACCCACCCACTCTCCTGGTCACGTGATAAAGACACAAAGCCTGCGTTGTGTGATTGGTTTTCAGGCGAGTCCTCTTTGACAGGGCTAGTGACGTCATCGGGAGTGGCGTACAGGTCGTCACAATCGGTCTTTCTTTTGATGACCTGACTGTAGATGGGTGGAGGTGACTGCTCCGGCATTGATTGGCTTACCACCTCCGGCAGTCCGTACGTATTGTTGATGAAATTTTCTCCAATGGTTGCCATGGCAACAGCTGGGTCCTTCTGTCTTGAATTTTTCCTGGAAAATCCACAAGATATCTTTGAGAGTTTTTTTTTAACTTGACTGAATGTATAATCAATTAGGTCACGTTAAGTGACAGAAAAACGGAACATCAGGAGATCTTCCAGATTTCGTATCTGAGGTTTCAGTGCTTCGGTTTGTAACAAATCGGTGTCATTTTTTCATAGAGAATTGGTTGGTTTGCTGGATATAATGACATCATAACATAATGATGCATAGATTAAGCACCAGTTGATTCGATGTCTTCATGTACCTTTTCTTCACGCAGAGCAAGATTGCTAACAGTCCCAGTGCCACAAGTACCGCACCGCCAACTGCTATTCCAATTATCATTTCTGTGGAGGACAAAGAGATTAGAGGACTGAGCTAAAGCATGAAACAACAGGAAAAGGGATATCGGGAAGAGAGATACAGACATGTGTTAAAGTCATCCCAAGTCAGTCACAAGCCTATCACAGCTCACGTTTCAGCGCGTCGTAGAATTTTTACTCGAGTCGAGTCGCGCCATTTGAAAGAAGTGACTCGATGCAAATTGTGGCACTTGGTCAAGAAGGAAGGAAGTTGAGTCACATTTATTTATGGACGTTTTTAAATTTCTCCCAGGTTTCATTGTACAAAGGGATTCAGTCTGGATTCAGTATTTATACCTTGATATTGTGACATGCGAGTAAGACTCCAGTTTTTAATGTTCGGTTCTATTTACGGATGAGACCCCTGCCTCCTACCTGTTTTCAACGCTCCAACGTTTGGGTTGTTCGTCCCGGGTGTCTTGCTGCTCGACCGCGTCAAAGAGGGCGCTCCTGCCGCTGTCAGAGTCCCTCTCTCATCAACAACAGTACTTTGCGGAATCGTGGTGGTGGGCACATTTGTCGTAAACTCGGACGTTGTTGTTGGAACTGCCAAAAGTGGGATGCAAACATGACTGTAAAGCATTAGCCTCCGATTGCCTCAAATTCTAATTGCGAGTTGTTGGTTAAATTGGGACGTATTTAAACTGCTCTTCAGTGTCTTTCTTTTAGCATGCATGAAGCAGTTTCTTAGACTGTCCATGTTTTATGGGCATTTACGTTTTACCTGCACGGTTACTGAGGATTTAAGATTGAATTTTGGTTCTCCCATTGGTAGAACTATTAATTAACTCTCCGAAGTATCTTGAGTTAGTGGTTGGTTTTCGTTGAAGGAACCTGGTACATACCTTGACAGGTCGGAACCGAGTCACTCCATGTGACGTTGTTGTAGCCCGTGTCTATGCATTCAATGGACGAGGCTCCATGAAGAGTGTATCCAACGTCACAGGAGAAATCCACACGAGTCCTGAAGAACTTGAAGTTGTTGAGATTGTAATCCAGTGAACGTGGGTTGTTGATGGTGTGGTCTCCGTTGGTCGGTGGTCCAATATCATTACTGCACACGCCTTGGGATACTACAGGGATCAATACGAAGTTGTCAAGACTTTTAATCTCAACAACAAGCGCAGTTCGTAAAGCCAGCCAACAAAATACTCAACAGCTTTTACTCGATTCAGCAAGATACCAGGCGAAATTTAGATGGTTGGTGCTAATTCGTACCCAGCATCCTAAAATGGTGCAAATTTGTACCCTAATTTGATGTGTGCACCATCTGCCTGGGTGTGCAATATCATACCGGGGTACACACATACTGGGGTGCCATTTCACACCCATAAGGGTGTTACATCAACGACAGGGTTGGAAATTTGAAGTGTCCTTTTTTTTAGACTGTTGTCTTACTTCTGTACACGGACAGCCTCCAACGGTCCCCGCAGATCTGGTCGCTGTTCCCAGGACACTTGTCTTGACAGTCAGATTCCGGCTGTCTCCCGTGTTTGTCATAGTTATCGTTATCCCCGCAGTAACATTCAGTTGTGTATTCGAGTCCAGCGTATTTGTGCTGCCTTGACCGACCCTCCAGACAGTATCTGAAGCACCACTCTACCGACTGTTCGTAATAGTCTTCTCCAAAACCGGCCGGGAGTGCACGATCATAATCATCTCCGAAACATCCCAAGTAGCCAGGAGCTGTTGGGCAAAGAGAGATGACATTTCAAAGGAACCTCATGCGTGTAAACGGCAATCTGACAGGTCTTTACGACGAGGATTCATTCGGTATTGCAATATCTACCCGTCCCTTCCTATGTCTACTCCCAACGAAAGCTTGGAAAGACTAGTAATAACCCACGATGCCTCTCGAGCCCAGCGTTTAGGAAGGAAATCTGATCCGGTTTTTTCTATCAGTGTACAAACCATAAGTCGAAAATGGGGTTTCTGACGGGTACAAGCAAAAACTATCTGTTCAAAATAGTTTTACCTGCCCCACGGAAAGGCCGGACTCGGACAGGTAGCTTAATGCGACCGCGGAGACTCCGAACCTTTACAGGGTAACCACACAGTTGTCAGCGACACTGCAAACTGCCAGGATTCTGACCCTGTTCGGGACAGGTTATATTTAAATTCAGACTTTATTTTACATGAGAACCTCGTGAAGGTGTTTTCAAAATCATAAAATCGGGGGTTGAAGCCCAGTTCCCTTTCCTTC
Source organism: Acanthaster planci (assembly GCF_001949145.1). The sequence goes on along the minus strand of NW_019091402.1, from coordinate 183,893 downwards.
GTCTCGTAGTTTAACTGTGTCTGATGTATCGCACCAGAGATAGACGGTAATTGGAACTGATGCACATTACTGCAAGGGGAAAATAGTCTGTTTCACTTCTAGCTAGCCCAATTCTTTGAAATATATACCCAGTTAATTGTTTGGGACTTTGAAATATTTGGTGTCATGTAAGTGGAGGCCTATTGGCGCTTGAACTTATATAAATACCGATGAAGACCCGAAAGAATATGTTTAAACTTCTTCTGTAATGTAAAAGAAGCATGAGTGATATTGGACGAAGACAAAAAACTCACCATTAGCCTGCTCAGAGAGAACAACCGCAAGTTGAAAGGTCATCCCCCATAGCAACCCGCGCAAAGGTTGTGCAAACATCACCCCTCTTTGTTTCGTCATGTCTTCAAAAATGTCTCCTGCATGTAATGATAATTATATCCCCCTTTTACACCAAACAAGATTCACCACCAAGAGTACTAGTGACCTCGATGGAACCATTATAGAGCTACAGTAGAACTCATTCCCAAACTGGTCCGGAAAAAAGGGTGACACGTACCACATAAAATCACATGACATATGGCTTGTGCATGTACTAGGCTGGATTGGAGTACATGTACATGTATTTCGTGCTGCAGAAAGGTGTATACATGTACATGTACTGTAACGGTGTACGTGTACATGTACATGTACATGTACACCGTTAACATAACCAGTGGGGATCACCGTTAGCGGTCGATCGGTGGGTCAGTTGCATGAAATTACAAACCGGACCCGGAAAATGATTGCGCTTAACCTTGACCGCAAAAGATCATGGGAGTCATGTAGCTGGAAGTTCACCTATCGCCCAGTTCGATGTTTCAAACAGGCAAGGTTATTCGAGAACGAAATACGAATGCAGTGTCGGCGCTGACATATGCAGGCCTCGTGCGCGACGTCGCATCGCTGTTCCCGCGCGACCTCGGTCGCGCTTTATTTTGTGCATACACTGTTCAAAGTTGAAGTTATTGGGTCATTGCCCCGCGTTTGCTTACCAGCTCGCCGCACATTTTTTTTTCTTTAGCCATGCAAATAACTTTCTTTCTGCGCAGCATCGTCTGCACCTACTAAATGGTATTGATTTCATGGACCAAATTCCGCGTTTAAGCTCAGAAAAGAATCAGATTTAATCTAGGCCTGAATGCTACGTCCCAATTTGTATAGATTACAAATATACAATAGATGATAGCACAAATAACGGCTACTTATCCGTCCTCTTTTTTTCAGAATGAGGAAAATAGTTTTAGAAGTCAAATGCTACTTTTTATTGGTACCAGCTTAGGTTATATTTGCTTCGGAATCCGAAATCATTTGATCTGAAAGTCTCCCAAATTTAAACGAAACGTAGACAACTCACACGTATGCGCGCTTTGAGCGCAAGCGCAAAGTTAAGTTGGTTCAAGTTGGATTTTCACCCAGTATAGTCCCACCAGTTCCACAGTTTTCCTGGTCATCCACGGGAGTGGTGGTAGATTGAAGTCGTTTTAAACGAAACACACCAAACTCACCTGAAGTGTCTTTGCCCAAATGTCTTCAAGTTTGCCCAAAGCTGAGCCTTTCGATTAAATGCGTAGGGCTGCCTCTGTGCGTGCACGTAGAACTTTCGTAATTATGCAATAAACTCCGGATATCATCATTGAAGGTTGGGTCACATTACCCGATCACGATGTACATGTAGGCCTACGTCCGCCTATGCGTACAAGTAATAGGCATTTCCTCGCGGTTGAAGAGTCAGTTGGAAAGCATTGTGAGATTAAGTTCTGTTCCCAGAAAATGCTATTGAACGCCTCTTATACAAATCACGTATGTTTCAGAAGGAAACTTTATTAACTGCGCATGTCCCGTTTTTAGGGTTATTTGAATGCGTATTGAGGGCCACGAGAATTCGTGCCAGGCAAATGAATGCTTCATTTAACGAAATTTAATTCTTATTTTCACTTTTTGGAAAAAAAATTCCTGCCCAAAATATTTTCATGGTAAGATAAGGCTTTTCCAAAAGTGTTTTGTGAAAATCAAATTGAGAAATAGTACAAGAGTGGTCAAAACAAGTGATTTTTGTGAAAACTTCTTTTCGTAATCGGCAGTTGGTTTACGTTTTGATGCGATTTTTGAAGGCTCGAAACAAAGAATTCGAAGTTTTCCTGAAGTTTTAAAAGTGGGCTGTGGTGGAGAAAGGTGTGAAGGTTTTAGATTTTCTGGCGGTTTTTCGATTTTTTTCTCTTCCCGACCAGACACGTTTGCATATCGACCTGACTCAGCACCGATTCCGTTCATCCCGCATAATCTTACGGCCTCGCGAGCGTAAGAATTCAGTGACTCGGGAACGAAAGACGAATACTAAGTAAGTTAACAAGTTTATTATTGAAGTTTAATGAAACCGAGGTCTATCTGTCATTACAAAATTGCCAGGGAAATGTTGAAATTCGCAGTATATCCCCAGTTTGACACGTACTATACTCGTATAAAGGAAGCGTTTAGAATGCAGTTCTTTAATTTAATAAATGAAGTTCTGCCTTTTTATTTGCGAATCTCAGAATTCTTTTTCGAAAATAATTTGCCTATTCAATAATTAATCGAATACCTGAATATTGAATACTCGGCACAGCGCTCAGACACCGCTCTCAACCCTCTCTCAGAAGCGATCAACGCAGTGCACCTGAAAGTCATGAACCCGGATATATGCTTGACAATCAAGATATCGAGAGTCCAATATGATACAAATCTAATCTCCTTAACAACATTGTCATTGACGAGTTTTGTTTGTTCTAAATCAACATCATGTAGTTTTTTTATTTTGATAGTTTTAATAAAAATCAGGTGGAATATTACCCCCGGTATGCTGCGGAGTCGCTGAATAGGAAAATCGGTCTCAGTATTACTCAACTCTGAACAGTGGCTCGGTAGCAAACTCACTCGAATCCATTTCTCTCAATCGAGACAATAGCCGTCGGTAAAACAAGGAAATTGTTCGCGATATTTCCTCTACGTAAATCGTAACTGGACTTAATTGTCGATGTGTTTACGTGGCACTCTGGACCAGCGTTCGATGCATGGGCCTACCATTCATGCCGCTCGCTTTATTGACTTGAAAGCAGGCATTATGACTTTCGGTTTCAATTTCATTGATTAAGTAATGCGTGGATGGAAACGGAAGGAATCATCAAGAAAACAATTGACAGACATACCTGCCTATATAGGCAAGTGCTCTCTACTAGAATATATGAAAAGGCAGGATGGCTAAGATCTCAATTATGGGGAAATACGTCGTTATACCATTTTGATTAGGAATGGACCGTAGGATCAACATTTCGATCAGGGATGGACCGTAGGATCGACATTTTGATTAGGAATGCACCGTAGGATCGACATTTTGATTAGGAATGGACCCGTAGGATCGACAATTGGATTAGGGGAGCTGAGGGGGATGTCTATAAAATTCTTAATTTTAGGTGAAATTGACGTGAAGAAAGAGATGATTCAAACTTCTCTTAACAGCTTAATAATGACTTCATTGGCATGAAATACGAAAATCAAACAAGTAAAAAAAGACTCCCTCTCCAAGGCCAAATTTCTCATTGTTATGGTGTATATACAATGTACATATAGAACAATCTTATAATACCGACAAGATTGTACCATGTCTGTAGGCTTATGAATTCGTACGAAAGGTATCTTAATGCGTTTTTTGCATTTAACTTTACTACAGTATATTAACTGAAAGGTTTTCAAATTTGGAAACCATCTACATGTTTATTTATAAACACTTTTTTATACACGATATAGCGCTAGCAAGCTGCAACGTCATGGTATAAAAGGAAGGTAAAGTACTGAAATTTCATGATATTCTTTGTACCTGTCTACTGCAGTAAATCAGTGCTTAAACATACTTTAGTGTTTTTCCACCACAGTGGAAAAATATTGAAAGGGAAGTCTGCTACGCACAGGGAAAGAATGACTTCCTCCTGAATAAGTTTGAGTCGTGTGCTTTGGCCATTTTTGTAATAAGGTGTAAAATGCTAAGGAACAAATTTATTTTAAGACTATAGAGCTTGAATTATGTATTTTACTTTGAATCATTATTAACAACAGAGCATACATGTAACAATATGTACATGGAGGATGTCAGCTGATCCGTTAATATTCACACCTAACAAGCTCATTTTTGTTCATCGCTCTGAACAAGGACAATATTGATATAAGTATAGTTTAGCCACAGACACATTATTTGCCTGACCCTTATCTCCCAGTGCGCCATAGAATGCATCAGATTGTCCTTGTTAACATTAACTTACTGGATGTGGTTCCCAAGATAATTTTTTTTCAGTAATATGGATTTCTTTTGCTGTAATGATTTCTCGTTGTTTTCTTACAAGGAGTCAGACAATATCCCGCCATTAGGCACGGACGTGTATAATAAAATCTGGACTCGCAATGTCCTTAATCAGCTTATGGAGTCATTAAATCCACTAGCGGCCATTTTACAAAGCCGAACACAAAGATTGCCCGGCAATGCCCACCTTTGTTCTTCCTGACGTCAATAGAAGGGAGCCAACCGACGCATTTGTATTCGGCTCGGCAAAATGGCCGCTGGTTGGCTTATTTTTTATACGAAGGCGTTGCAAGTCCATGTTTCTTAGGGCACAGAACAAAAAGTATAACATCACGAATGAGATGTACACTAATTGAGAAGGAATCCGAGTTTTGTCGTAGTACGTGTTTTCATTAATCTCTCGTATGATTGCTAAACACCATAATTACTATAGGGCTCGATCGCTTGGGATATCTCTTTCATTCGTAGATGGTATTTTCCACCCATCCGGGCTTCATATCTATTGTCAGTGGTGGCTGTGCGTTTGTTTGTCCGCCAGTATCATTAATTGGTCTTGTGTCGACAGGAAATGATTCACACTCGTACACTGTGTTCTCGACCCACCCATTTTCGTGATCGGGTGATGCACTCCCAACGTTGACGTCACGTGACGGTCTGGGAGGTTCCTCCTCTTTGCGTGTGCTGGTGACGACATCAGGAGTTGTGTACACGTCGTCATAATGGGACTTCTGTTGGATGACGGTACTGTAAACTGGTGCATTAACCTGATTCGAAACAGACTGGCTGACTGTCTCCGGCAGTCCGTATGCATTGTTAGTGTAACGGTCTCCAGTCTTTGCCAATGTCACATGTGGCCTCTTCTTTCTTGTATATCTTCTGGAAAATTCAGAGAAGTATCTTCAAAAGGTTAACGCGTGTAGTGCCTTAAATTTCACCAATGCATATAGAAAGAATTCGTAAGGGTTTTCTCAAAACACGAGCATATAAGATCTGAATGATCTTGTTGATCATACCCTTGTATGTTCATTTTCTGTGGGAGGGGATCCCTTTTTGTCACCATAGCCACTATGCACATTAGCAATTTATTATTAGTAAAGTGTCCATGTAGGCCATTTATCAAGCAGATATTCACAGATAAAGACTTGAAGTTAATAGAAATTAAATATCGCACGATTCTTTTGCATGTACCTTTTCTTCCAAAGAAAGATTGCTGACAGTACTAGTCCTATGACTACTCCGGCTCCGACTGATATTCCTATTATTGTTGCTGTGGAGAGAAATAGGACAATAGGACAGTGATCTTATGTAGTTTTATCAGGAAATGTGAGGTGGAAAAAGCAAATGCACGGAAGACGCCTTGTGTTTAAATTAACAGGATAAAGTCGATCACAGGACTCGTCTTGTGAATTAAACGTCAGTTCACGCGTTATTCAAGTGAACTGTCACCAAGGTATTCTGTAGTTGACCAGCCAGCGATTTGATTTTATGTTTGTGATGTTCGAACGGTCTTTGATTAATTAGATAGCAACTCTGTCCGGCACGTGAAGTGTCTATGGCATATTTGTACAGGTTAGGCATCGTATGGGTAAAATGTGATGTCCAGGTGAACCATGCCTTGGTATAGGTCGTCAAACTCATTTGTCAAACGATTGGAAGGAATTGATTACACGTTTTCATGGGTCAGTTGTTCTTTGCAATTATAGGTATTCTCAACGTGAAAATGATAATGAGAATTGTATTCGTCCGTATTTCATGCAATGGGTGAACAGCGCGCTTGAATCAGAGAGGAGCAAGCGCCTTGAAGGATGTCGTTGCTAGGCGACAAAGCGCCCTTTGTTGTTTATTCTCCGAGTCTATAACATTGAAATGGTTTTGTGATGAAAGTATAATGAAAGTACGGTACCCCATTTAAAAAACAATTTTACAAATCGATTTGTTCCATTTTTTCTCCCTTTCCTTCGTTTGTATATGGACGCTTCCTCGTACCTGTTTTCAGCTTTCCTGTGTTCGGGTTATTCGGCCCGGGTGTGTCTCTTTTGAAACGCGTCGAAGAGGGCGTAGTTGCCACTGTGCTGCTTTGGAAAGTAGTGCTAGGCACGGTTGTTGGTACTGCAAAGAAGTTTGTCGGCACATAAATAATTTCTGGTCTTGGATTTTGAGGGAGATTTCCCTCGACAAAGCATGTGCTCATTCGATCTACCCGACCGTCTGTGTATAACAAGCAAGTGATTAAGTGGCTGTATGTGATCTTGATCTCGTACACAGTAGGTGCGGTAGTCGAGACCACCATGCCACAAAAACAGACTGTAAGACCATCTACAAGACAAGCCAAAAGTTACAGGCTGAACGATCACAAAAGAATGCTTTCGTTGCAGTTCATTACAGGAGCTTGTGACTTGAATTTATTCTAGGGGTTTTGTGAGGTCGTGTAATGGTCTGGAGAGATTTCGACTACAACACTGTATTAGCAGAAATTCTTTATTTAACAAAGGAGGCAGAGTTTTTTATCCGTTCTTGAATGGTAATGATTGTACATTTCATTGTGATACTTATTTTGATGAAACTTCAATTCAAGTTTATACGTGATCCTTATAACACCCTAAATATGGTGGTTTAACGGTATTTCAATTTAAGTTAAACGGTTCAGGCCCAAAATCGAGGATTGATTTCCTACACAGACATCAGACGGAGATGAAGTTGAGTATTGGAAAACGGCCCTGTTTGTTTCACACGGATCATGATCTCAATCAGTGATTCCATAGCTGGTTCGCTCCATCCATCAGGCAGGCTTTGTTGTCAGTGAAAAGGATCGCCGAAAACGATCGGGATCCGTATGAATCAACGAGCAGGGGAGATACCTTCACAGCTTGGTACGGATTCACTCCACGTGACGTTGTTGAAGCCAGTGTCTATGCATTCAATGGACGAGGCTCCATGAAGAGTATATCCAACGTCACAGGAGAAATCCACTCGAGTCCCGAAGAACTTGAAGTTGTTCAGATTGTAAGACAGTGAACGTGGGTTGTTAATGGTGTGGTTTCCATTATCAGGTGGTCCAATATCATTACTGCATACGCCTTGCGAAACTGGAAATAGATATGAACTAGTCAGTTTGTTTTGAAGCGTAAAATCAGGGCATCCAAAAGGGGGGAGCCTGTTTAGAAGATGATTTGTTCATAGGTTGGACAAACATTATCCAGACAATCGTACCTATTTAAGGAGACTCAAGTCAATACCCCCCTCAAAAAAACCGGTCTTGCCAGAACTGGCAAAGCCGTAACAATTTTTCTCGTTGTTTACCAACAGATACAAACGTGGACTGTCTTAATAACTTGAGCAGCATGCACGAATAAGCATAATCCCGCTAAATCCATGTAAACCACTGATCTCTAAGCACCAGCTGGTTTGCTCGTCGAGATATAATGTCATGACTGATGCAATTTTAAAAAGAGGCCCAAGATTTCACTCCTAGTGGTCGTACGTTCTGTCGATGACTGATGAAATCCATTTCGTGTATAAGCTCAGGATTTTTATATACCGGTGTGGCGGTCTCAGCTGTCTCCCGGTCTCAGCAGTCCCTCTGAATAGCCGGACATTAAACGGACGACTTTCCCGTTTTTGTGCGCAGAGACGGTATGACGTATTTTACCATATTTGGTAAAGGGAACAGCTGAGACCGGGAGACAGCTGAGACCGCCACACCGGTCTTTCGGTAACGTTAAATATTGCTATACTTGGAAAGCTGTAGTCGGAGTCGGCAGGGGTTCCTTTTGTGCGCAGCAATCGGCGCAAGAGTATTCCAGTTGGTATATAAACTATGAAGGTCGGTGATGTTAGACGAAGTTTTAGGAATCCAGTGAAATTCATCAGGTTTAAACAATCGCTTTCTATCAAACATATACTGTAGTTTGTAGTGTAATCATGAAGTTATCCCCAAATGGAATTTCCGACTTACGGTTGCAAATCTGTGTATGATTAGAACAGGAATCTAGTCTATCATGTGACAGAATTCTCGTCTTACTTTTGTATACGGAGATGCGCCAGTAGCCTCCACAAAACTGGTCAGTGTTTCCTCGGCACATATGGTCGCAATCAGAATCTGGCTTTTCCTCGTATTTGTCATTATCGTCGTCGTTCCCGCAGAAGCATTCGCTCGCGTATTCGAGTCCAGCGTATTTGTACTGCGTTGATCCATCCTCTAAGCAGTATCTGAAGCACCACTCTACCGACTGTTTTTCACCGTCTACTCCAGGACCGACCGGGAGGACACGATCACTACTATCTCCGAAACATCCCAGATAGCCAGGAACTATATATTGTGCAAATTTTAAAAAGATATTGAATAACATGTACTATGTCATGTACCTTGGAATAAACCAATACACATTTTTGTATGTCACTCTGGTAATCAGCAAGGCTATTAGTTATGTGTTGATTTTCTGACGAGAACATCTCATGTGGCTGAATGAAAATGTGGAATCCATCTGGGAAGTCCACTTGAAGCAGTCCAGTAATTATTATATATTTTCAGGAGGAACACCCCTTCAAAAATAACGACTAGTGTTGCTTTCAAATTTTAGAGAATCCCGCAAGTTGTATGTTGTTTTTTGGTGGGGGGGTTCATAAGTCTAAATCCGCAGAAGTCTTTTTAATATCTCTGAACACTTTGTGAAGGATTTTGAATGGATTTGTTGAGTGTATAGAGCCGAGTTGACACTGTAACTTGAATGCCAAGAGTAAGACGTCAATGCGCATGTATTCTCTGAATGCCGTTGAAAAAAAGCTTGAAATTAAACAGGCAAACTCACCATTACCCTGCTCCGAGAGAAAAAGCATAAGTTGAAAGGTCATTCCCCATTGTAATACACGTAAAGATGTGAACATGGCCCCTCTCTTCATTTTGTATCTTCTTCAGAATCTCTTGTGAAATAAATCCCGTTACACTGGATCACTGGATGAGAACATTGAAAGAAAAGTCATAATTGCTCTGACAGCGAGCATTATAATGCTGGGCCGGAGAACTCCCAGCCAAAAAACGTCATTTCTCGGGTGTCCTCTTTTCTATAACACAACGATTTGACACAAATCTCTTTAGTGATCGGGCTTTGACGAAATGATAAAATTACACGAAATAACAACCCAAGCTCGAAAATTTAACTTAGGCTTACTTTCGCCCCAGAATGTTGCTATCAAAAGACCAGGGACCATTCTTTGACTGAAAATCCACGAATGAGCTACTGAATCTTATCGTCTTGAAGATTGTTCTGTTAACCTGGCGCCTTAAATGGATATCTCGATTTCATTTTGCTTTTTCTATTATTTCAATTGTTGCCGATGAGGCAAAGAAGTTTCCACTTTCCATGATTTTTAATCATTTCTTTTGATAAAAACGTTAATGATGATGTTGCGTTTCAATGAATATAAAAATATATTTTGAATGACAAACTTTTAAAGTCGAGACCACTCAACGTCACATCATTTCAGTGATAATACTGAATGGCAACTAAATATTTCAGCAGCAGATGAATACAAAAAACCTGGAAACACCCCCCCCCCGAACTTCAAGAAAGAAAACATATTAAACCTACCTTAAAATGCCGGGACACAGCGAACTTTACCCTGGATTTAGTGCCCATTTACAATGTGCCTACCCGTGTGCTGATCTAATTGACTTCGGTGTCAAATTGGATGGGCTTGAAGAACCTGCAGGCCGGTGACTCGCTGAGCCACTTTTTTCCGAACGATATTTTAGCAGGCGAGATCTCAAGTTAACTGTTGCTTGCAATGTTGTGCTCACATAGACCGCAATAAAATCCATGGGATGAGTCTTGAAACCAACTGTTTTCACTGTGATGCTATACTATAAGCGTAGGCCTTCTAGTTTTTTCCAGTTCTCCGCAACACACAAATTAGCAGGCACTTAGGCACACAGGAAACATTTCAATTTTGAAATATTAGTTAAATGACGTCGCAGTAATGCTGATTCAAACAGTGTCCCTACAAACAATATTCAACGTTAAAACAATGTTGAGTGCCAACCGGGTAGCCCAAGCTGGCAATTGTATTTGCTTCAACATCTATACGTACCTTGCTGTCTTTTCCCATCCGCTATAGGCATTGAAGTTGCCTGTGTAGACACGCTTGCAAATGGCACATAAATGCAAGCGCATTTCAGGTCGTAGTTCTGGTTCGGATCATGTGATCAAGATCAAATTAAAACCATGCACTTCCTCATTTTGGCACGTCATGGACGTGCACGAACCTTTCAAAATTCCTATTTTGAAGGGGAAGTTCAGAGAGAAAAACCTGTTGAAATGTTGAAATTGCTGGATTGTTTGATTTTTGGCCTTGACTGTTCTTGTTCATTTTCAGCTGACAATCTGGAACCCAGAAATCTTTACAGTCGTTTTGTTTTTCAAAGGAAAATGCATGTGCAGACGTGTTCATGTCCAAGGAATGTCTTCAAACCCTGCATTGTGCGGATGTCTTTTGTGCGCAGGTTAAACTCCTGTGTGTGGCAACTGGACTAGTGGACCTCCTATTGTCTTCATGCTGTTCATAATCTTACTTTCGAGTAGAACTCGTTTATAGGGCCTACGTGGTTTTCTGGTCAGTGACCTCCATCCAACCGCTGTCCCAGTTGCTCTTACTGTTCAAACCTGAAGGTCATGGCTGAATGCAGTGAAGCAGTCTTTAGAAACAATTGACTTTCATATGGGCGACTGGTACGTGTGCGTAACAAACATGAATTATAAATAATAGAGAACGTTTTTTGTATGTTTGTATTTCCTTTTTGTTTTCCTTTCTTGTTTAAAGTTCGAGCACATTTTGCCCGCCATGTCAACCAATTCGTGACTTTACAATGAGAAGTTTTCGAAGGGCCGGCCTATTTCAACTGGTGTCGTTAACAAGCCCATCTAAACACGTTTTGTTTTTCCATTATCAGTTTAGTCCTAATTATTGCTTTTCAAAACTGATATTATCAAGAATACTTCACAATAGATCGTTTTTCATCTTACTTTTTGAAGTATATGCAAATAAGAAATACTCTATTCGCTATATGGCGGGACTCTCAACTTTGAAAAAAGTGTTTGTTTAAAAGAGCTTGTGTTGCCAAATCGTTGATTGGCACGCAAACAAGGAAAATGCTTCTTCCGCTACGGCTTTTCAACGTCTAAAGTGAGCGAGGAATTTCACAACCTGTGTCTCACGCAGCTGAGCTCTAAATGGCGCTCAGGCTTATCGCATTGTTGGCCAGGGAGACCACATGATACATTTCAGTTCCTGATAAATAAAAAATGGCGTGAAGATTGATACAAAATGGAAAAATAAAGAACAAGACGGACAACTGCTCGACCGCAATCTCTATTTGGATCTGTTTGGGTTCGGTATTGTGTTGTCCGTAGAAATGTTAATTACGGGTTAGATTTATTTGAAGAAAGAACTAATTCAAACTGCTCTAAATTGCTTAATATGGCTCCCGATCCGACTACCCACCGTTACTTATAAGTGAGACCTGTGTAACTAAATTGCCATGCTCTAACTGTGACGCTAATATATTATCGTATGATACAATACAGTAGGCGAACTTAGAATTGAGGCTTGTTGGAGCCTTCTGTGTGCAAATTTTCGTGACGCTGACCAGCCTCACTAATAAGTATGCCTACGTCATTGCATCATACAAAAATGTATTAGCAGTACAGTTTTTGCGGGCTATTTTGCTGCACGGGCCTCACATATAAGTAGTGGTGGGCAGTCGGATCGGATGAATATTGACTGCATTGGCTTGAAAAAAACAAAGACTGAAAAAGTCTTCTCTCAGAGGCCAATTATTACTTATTATGGTGACTGTAGTACTAATCTGATTTACCGGTGGGTTTATACTATGTCCGTCTTGGTTATAATTATAAGGCTATCTCAATGCGTTTATTACATCGATCATTTTAGTAGCCGCAAGAATATTTTAAAAATTCAAAAGTCAACTACATTTTAATAAACATCTCACTTGTTATACACTATAAAACGTTAGCAAGCTGCAGCATTAAGAGTATGAAATTTCCTGATATTCATGTACCTGTCTACATGCTTGAAATTCGTGCTTAAACATGCCTTTGTGTTTTCCACCACATTGTGAAAAATATTGAAAGGAGGTTTGGAACCCACGAGGACAAAATGACTTCCATCTTAGTCGTGTGCTTTCTGCATTTTTGTCTTAAGGTGTAAAAACGGTAAGTAACAAAAATTCTTTTAAAATTACAGCTTTTATTATCTTTTTTACTTTGCGTGTTGTTAACAAAAGAATAACAATATGTACAGGGAAGTTGTCTTCAGATTCGTTGATATACACTCTGAGAAGCTCAAGTTTGCTCAACGCATTGTACAAGAACAATTAGGTCTCCTTATATAGGCCCTACTAAAGTTTAGTCAAGGACAAATGAATTCGCCTAACCCTTGTGTATCAGCGCTACATAAAACACGTCAGATTTTCCATATAGGCCTAAATGATTGCCAACTAAGATAAAATCTTTGTCTTCGGTGATATGACTTGTCATTTGTTGTAATTATGATTTCTTCGTTTGCTTTCTTACAAACTGTTAGACAATATTCAGATTTAAGGGCACAGAAAAAAAGTCACATCACGAATGAAATGTACATCAATTGAGGGAGAATGAGCGTTCTGCCATTGTAGTACATATTTTCAGTTAGTTGTTCACGTTATGGTTGCTAAACACCTTAATTACAATGGGGCTCGATCGCTTGGGGTATCTTTTTTATTCGTAGATGATATTTTCCACCCATCCGGGCTTCATTTCCATCGTCAGTGGAGGCCCCTCGCTTGTTGGTCTGCCAGAATCATTTATTTTGGGTCTTGTGTCGACAGGAAATGATTCATACTCGTACACTGTGTTCTCGGCCCACCCACTTTCGTGATCGGGTGATGCAGTCCCAACGTTGACGTCACGTGACGGCCTGGGAGGTTCCTACTCCTTGCGTGAGCTGGTGACGTCATCAGGAGTTGTGTACACGTCGTCACAATGCGACTTCTGTTGGATGACGGCACTGTAAACTGGTGCATTAACCTGATTCGAAACAGAGTGGCTGACTAGTCCGTATGCATTGTTAGTGTAACGGTCTCCAGTCTTTGCCAAGGTCACAGCTGGTCTCTTCTTTCTTGTATTTCTTCTGGGAAATTCAGAGAAGTATCTTCGAAAGGTTATTGCGTGTATTGCTTTAAATTTCACCAGTGCATGTAGACAGAATTCGTAAGGGTTTTCTCACGACACGAGCATATAAGACCAGAATGATCTTGTTGATTATCATACCCTTGTATGTTCATTTTCTGTGGGAGATCACTTTTTGCCACCTTAGCCACTATGCGCATTAGAAATGGTCCAATTTTATCAAGCAGCAATTCACAGATAAAGAATTTAAGTTAATAGAAATTAAATATCACACGATTCTTTTGCAGGTACCTTTTCTTCCAAATAAAGATTGCTGACAGTACTAGTGCTGTGACTACTCCAGCTCCGACTGCTATTCCTATTATTGTTGCTGTGGAGAGAAATGTGACAATAGGACAGTGATCTTATGTAGTTTGATCAGGAAATGTGAGGAGAAAACAAGCAAATGAACGGAAGGAGCCTTGTACAGTATTTAAATCAACACAAGTCGATCACAGGACGCGTCTTGTATAGAGTTAAACTTCAGTTCATGAGTTATTCAAGTGAGCCCTCACCAAGGTATTCGTTAGGAGGCCCGTCATTGATCTGATTCTTTGTTTTAATTTTTGATTTACGATCGACCTTTGATTAATTAGATAGAACTTCACAGGTAGGGCAAGGTTGCTATGTCATAATAGACAGGTGAAACAATAATTGTAATAAATTATGTGACGTCCATGTACACCAGCCTTTACTGGGAATGTCAATATCAGTTGTTAAACGATTGTAAGGAATCGATTACAAGTCTTTCATGAGTCAGTGTTGTTCTGTTTAAGTATGTTCTTTGCAAGTCAGTATTCTTAATGTGAAACTGATAATGAAAACATATTCATCCGTATCTCGTGCAACGGGGGAACAGCGTGCTAAAACCAGTGAAGAGCAAGCGTCTTGGGGGCATCGTTGCTAGGCGACAAAGCCCTCTCTTGTCCATAATCCGAGTTTCAAAACTTTGGGAACAGTTTTGTGATAATCGTAATGAAAGTACGGTGAAAGGACGTTTGTATTTGAATGAGGATGCTTCCTCGTACCTGTTTTCAGCTCTCCTGTGTTCGGGTTGTTCGGGCCAGGTGTATCTCTGTTGAAACGCGTCGAAGAGGGCGCAATTGCCACTGTGGTGCTCTGGAAAGTTGTGCTAGGCATGGTTGTTGTTGGGACTACAAATATGAGAAGTTAGTTGACATAAATGTCACGAAAGGTTTCTTGCCTTAAGTTTCTGATGGGGATTTACCCTGCAAATCGAGCGTTTATACAGTCCACCCGACCATCCGTTTTGCAAAACGAATGATAATTTAGAAGGTGTTATCTGATGTATTGTAAACCATTGTTGTAGTCGAGACCATGACAAGACCAGATACACAATTCTATGCTCAGGACAAGTCACAAATAACAGACTGAACAATCACAAACGAATGCTTTTGTTTCAGGTCATTTGATGAGCTTGTGATCTGAATTCAGATTAGTGGTCATGTGTGGTCTTGTAATAGTTTTAATAGGTTTTGTCTACAGTACTGTAGTTAGCAGATATTCATTATATTAAAGCAGAGGCAGATTATTGTATCCGTGTTTGAATTATTATGAAATGTATATTGAATTGTAATTCTCATTTTCGATGAAACTTCAATTCTAGTTGATACCTGATCCTAACAACACCCTGAATATTGTGGTTTAAAGGTATCCTGGGCTTGTTTGTTCCACAGGGATCTTAATTTCGATCAGTGATCCCAAAGCTGGCTCGTTTCAGCCATCAGGCAGGCTGTGGCGTCAGCTCAGTGAACCAACGAAGGACCGCTAATCACGATCTGGATCCGTATAAATCAAACAAGCTTGTGGTTGTGAGGAACACCTTCACAACGTGGAACCGAGTCACTCCATGTGACGTTGTTGTAGCCAGTATCTATGCATTCAATGGACGAGGCTCCGCGAAGAGTATATCCAACGTCACAGGAGAAATCCACATGAGTCCCAAAGAACTTGAAGTTGTTGAGATTGTAATCCAGTGAACGTGGGTTGGTGATGGTGTGGTCTCCGTTGGTCGGTGGTCCAATGTCATTACTGCACACGCCTTGGGATACTACAGGGGTCAAGATGAAGCGCCCAAGACATTTAATCGAAGTTAAATACAAATACTTGAAATTGTTGAGACTGTAAAACAGCGAAGGTGGGTTGGTGATGGTGTGGTTTCCGTTAACAGGTGGTCCAATGCCATCATTCCACATGCCTTGTGATACTGAATTCGAGATAAAATGGTCAAAAGTGCAAACATAGAGTATTCCGAAGTGGGAAGCCTATTTTTTGCCTCTAGATGGAAAAGATTATAAGTTCATTAATTAAGAAAAAACTTTGTGTAGACAACTTTACCCTGTTTTAATACGAAACTCAAACCCAAACCGATCAAGGTCCTTGCCAGATGGACTGTCTCCTGGATAATATGGGCACAACACCCTCATGTTTCATTTGAACCAACCATCTGTAAGTACCGACTCAATTGCTCATGGAGATGGTTTGTGACTTTTAGAATTATAGAGTTAGATTTCTTGTCATAACTGTTACACGCCATTTCCTGCAGTCTTAGCATGTTTATAAAACTTGTTTTCGCCAAGGGTTGAAAGGAAAAACTCTTTTATTTTTTTTAATCCAATGAATTACTAGGTAACGTCCAAAACTACGAACGTGAGAAATTTAGTGTATCTGGTGGCAGGCCCAAACTTCAGTTGCAGAGGCGTCGTTTATTTATATACCGCGGCAGGCGAGCGAGCAATCCAGTCGGCACATAAAGATCAGTGGTATATACCCATTCATTTCCATTTAAACCCTACAGACGACAAGCTTGATGAATCCAGTGACGTTTATCAGTTTGTATATTAAGTTACAACAGACCGAATGCTAATTTCTAGGTATATTTCCAAAATCTGGTCTTGGTCATTGCATAATTGGTCATTGTCCATTAATTAACTAATTATCCCCAGCAAAATCTAAGTTTTGGGGTTACAGTAGACACCTACAAAATCCTGACAGAACGTATTCCGTTAGTTGAGTGAATTTTCATCTTACTGCTGTATATGGATATGCGCCAGTTATCTCCACAGATTTGATCATTGTGTCCCGGACACCTGTGTCGACACTCGGAGTCAGGCTTGTTCCCATGTTTGTCATAGTCTTCGTTACTTCCACAGTAACATTCAGTCGTGAATTCAACTCCAGCGTATTTGTACTTCGTCGAGCTGGACTCCAAACAGTATCTGAAGCACCACTCCACCGACTGTTTGTTGCGGTCTATTGCTGGACCAATCGGGAGGGCGCGATTATAGTAGTCTCCAAAACATCCCAAATAGCCAGGACCTATTGAAAACAAATATGAAACAAATCATATACGCGAAACTGACTACGTACTTATGAATGATTATAAAGACGAACGAAGAAATTGACTGGAGCGGGATTTGAACCTGCGACCCCTGGACTACCATATGAGTGCTCTTTCATTTTTATAATCGAAAGAAAAAAATTAAGAACATTTAAGTCATACAGAACTCGAGGCATAGTAGGCTATTTTGGAGGTCGCCCTGTGATGACAGTAAAATAGAAAGTACATGCACAAGTCAGAAAACTTAAGAAATTCCTGTATTATTGGAAGTTCGTTGTATGACATTTAAACTTGATATTGCCTTGTAAACCAGATGCGAGGCCTTGTCTGGAATTCAGGGACAGGACAAGAAACACGAATGATCAGTATTGCTTTGACTGAGCGCTGTTACATTTCATGTGATCTTTTATTTCAGCTCAAAGCCATCTTTATAAACTGTTTCAGCATGACTGTACAGCAGAAGTCGTGCAGAATTTCGATAGATTTGATGTGTATAGAACCCACTGGAATTTTGGAGACAGATATATGCGCCTGTGTTTCCTGTTTACGATTTTTTCATAGTAGAAAAAGATTGAAATATGGCACAGGCAAACTCACCATTACCCTGCTTGGAGAGAACAAACAAAAGTTGAAACGTCATCCCCCAGATCAACACCCATAAAGGTAGTGTAAACATGGCCCCTCTCTTAATTCATTCCTTGACTTCTTCAGAATTTCCCCTGAAATAAATCCCGCGACAGTAAGTCAGATGGCACCATGTCTGCATTGCTACAAGTCGGGTCAGTGCTAAAAGCTCATTGTAGCAAAAGTGAAATATTTGAAAAACAAATAGGCCTAGACCTCTTAGGGCCTAGGAAATGGATTGGAACAGACTACATTTGTTAAACTTTTATTTCTTGAATTAGTTTTCTGGGACCAATTCATTTGACTTTCAGCAAATATTCGTTGGCAAGTCACAACGCACGAAATTTGTCGACCACTTCCAAACGCGCATTGGGTCTACAGATTTCGCGTGTTGTGATTGGCCAACGCGTTGCAAACTCTTGTAGGCGCACTATCGTGAAACGCCCGTGTTTAACACTTTTATTTTACCTCATTTTGATTACAGTTGTCAAATCTGCTCTCAAATCTATCTTCAAAAATACACTGATAAATTCGTCAATTGCAGAATATGCTGCTAGAATAATTTTAGCAATGACTAATCGGAAACTGAACTGTTTGGTGAATTACGAGAGCTCCCCTTGCAGAAACGATTCCTTTACCTTAAAGCGGTTTTCATGTATAAGCGTGTAAATAATCTTGTTCTTAGATACGGTACCTAACCGAAAACACTGCAAAAGTCTCAGATATCGACGGCCGTGGAACAAGAAGGTCAGCATTTGAATTACTAATGATCCCCGAGTTCAAATCAAACTGTTATCAGCAAGGTTTGTCCGTATGGAACACTTCAAATCTTAACAGAAGATCGTTCCCATCTCTTCATTTATTTTAAGAACTTGGTATTGAATGATCTTTTAACACAAAGAAAATTGTCCACAATGTACATTTTATCTTAAGTGGTTTGTTGTTTTACCCTAAAACATTTGTATTTCAATTTGTATCTTTTTTAGTTTTCAATTTTAGTTTTACTCTATTTCCACCTTTACTGCGCACTTGTTGACTAAACTAAGAAAACAATACCATGAAATAAAAGCAAGGATATTGAGACTGCGAGTAAGGCAACATTTTTTTTTTCTCCCGCAACATCATGTTGAATGAGCCAAAAGCCGCATTTGCGTTTGAATTTGCCCCCCCCCCACACCAAAAGCTGGATACGCCGTTGCTACCAGGTAGGACACAGAAATACGTTGAAATTATATTCAACGCTGAAACAATTAGTGAAGCGAGTCTACTGGAAAATTCCAGGTTGGGTCATTCTACACATTTAGCGCCCGACATGCATCATTTTACTGTCCATGTTAAATCTGACCTTTTGTAATTTTACAAGGAATATATCGATAAAATATATCACTAAAATCGGTTTTAAAATTTGTTTTGCAGGTAATCGGTTTAACCTAATTGCTCTGAGAAATTAGAGAATGCTTTCTTAACTTCAAAAATCATCACTAGATATAACAGGGAGAGGCAAAAATTGGACTCCAAATTTTGAGAATGATCCAGCTTGGAAAATCAAACTGGCTTCAGCATTAAAACGTACCTTGCTTTCTGTCCTGTCCAGTGAAAATTGCAGATGCCTCTATCCGTGCAGACACGCCTGCAGATGCGCCTTTCACATGCGCACTTAAGGTCATAGTTGTGGTTTGGATCGTGTGACCAAGGCAGAATTACTTCCTTCTATGTTTGCAGTTAAATGGTAATCAGGAAGAAGCCTTTCAAAACCATCTTGTTGAAGAGGAAGTTCAATGAAAATAATTCTGTTGAAATCACAGTGGAACGACACTTCGTTAATGCCACAGGGTACGTGAATATATAAATTTGTGAGGATTTATGAGGGCGTCAATTTATGAAAGGCTGGGGACTAGGGCTGACCCTTGCATAAATTATTAAGCACAGGTCCTTGGGTGTGCTGGCTCTGTGCCATTCCCCAGCATACACATCATGCCTATCCCTTTCTTTGCCTGCAAACACTGTTTTCTAGTCGTTGACTCTCACCCAGCCGTTGTTCTGTTGCTCCTGTTTTACTAAAAAAGGTCACGACCGAATGCGGAAACACATTTTGATAAGCAACCGACGCTTGTCTTGGCGACTGGTACGTCATGAACCTGGACGTATTCTCTACGCAATGCACTAAACATAACAGAGGCTGCTCTTATTGTATGTTTCAATTACATTTACATTGTATATTTTTCTCTTTTGTTATTCAACTGGACCTGCACATGCCTCCCGTGACAACCAGGCGCGTTTAGCACGCTTGACGGTAGAGACTTCGAAAGACCGGTCTTATTCATCTTTTCTCGTTAACAAAAGCTTGTCATTTACATGTTATTTAGTTAATCCTAATTAATGCCTCTTCAAAACTAAAACTAATAGGACTACTTCTCAGTGAATGATTCCGATCTTTAAAAGTTTAGAAGTATACAATTAGGCCACAGAATCTTCAGTTTCGATGGACCCTTTACATTGAATAGGAGTCTGTTCAAACGAAGCTGCTTTTGCCAATTCATCGGTTCGTACTTGTTGATGACAATTATATAGGTTATAAGGACTTTGAACGTTTGCAAGGCTAGCGTTGAATTTGTTTAAGAAGGTGGTGTTATATGGTTTATTTTCAAGAAATTGATATTGAGTTCTGTAACCAATTATCGTGGAGAGTGCGTACAGGACGGCGCTGTATGCATGCACTCTATTCTGGTGAAAGCAACTCTGGATCGGAAAGCAGTTTTGCGAAGACTAGAAAGGAGCCGGGCGCAAAACAGATGCAGATTATGTTCATGTACATTCATTGTACAGAAAGCCACGACGGGCCTTTAGTGAGCGAGCATGCACATCAGAAATGCCGGCCGTAATTGACGTCACATGCATCACGCCCTGTATAGAGAGAGTTATGGGTGATATGAGTGGTACTATCCGCTCCGAGTGGGAACACTCGTGCATGTTGTCTCCGGTCCAGCTGCTTTGCAGTTACACATAAACACAGCCGCGAAGGCCTTGACGAGAGGCTAGCTGAATACGGGCAACGAATTTATGCTGCAGTGAAAAATGATCGTATGTGCGCCGAACGTGTGCAGGAAGCCGGTTGGAAAACCTCTCACGAGCCTGTCGTTCTTTCGCCGGGGAGGCTGCACTTCAACTTAGGGCAGATTGTTTGAAACAAACTGGCGGTGTATATGCGCCAGTGCACACGGACAGTTGGTATACAATAGCCGTATATTTGACTGCTCATATAATGAAAGGCGCCGAAGCTATTCTCTCCATAGAACTCTGATCACGCTAAAATTGTAGCGTCGACGGAGCCCGTCTCTTGTGTCACTGGAAGCTGTTTCTTTTCTTTCGCAATACCTGATAATGTTACAGATTCTAAAAAGCGACGCCATCGGTCACATTGTAAGCTTCTTTTCAAAAATGTTCCAAAATTTCTCAAAAGATAAGTCATCTTTTGCATAGAGACACATAATGACATTATGATAAGTGTGTAATTTATGTCAACATAGAACACAAAAACATTTCATAACCATAACAGTTAGAAACCTTTTGAGTTGATCTTTAAAAAGGCCATCTTGGCAAGTAACATCAATTCTTATACTCCGTTACAAAGCGCAGAAAGGACATTTAATGTCCAATATAGTTTATCGTTACAAGGGCTGATAATTTCCTATTATTGTCAACTAGAATACACCTTACAATGTGACAAAAATCTATATAGAATGTCCATTATGATACACCGTTACAAAAGCTAGTGCGGTAATAAATGTCAATTTTATGCAATAGAAAGGGGGCTGAGTGTTAAGAGGTACCGTTAGATACAAGTGGACGACTCCGTAGAATGTACTACATGCATGCCATATTTAGATAATAGGCTATACATGTATCTGTGAGAGTAAGCCATTCATTGGGACTGAATTATTACGTTTAGGCATAGCTTTTAGTAAGAACTTTTTTCTTGCGGGTGAAATACACTGTTGTTCCCCCACTCTAGGAAAAGATTTAAGGGTTGGGTTGAGAAGAGCAGCTGAATTTAACCAATTAATACCAATATGGAAAACTTCACATGTTATGTTAGCATACCATGAATCTTACATTGAAACATCTTTTAGAATGTCTCACCAGTGGGACATACATTCACAATGTATTGAACAGTATAACTGATACACTTAGTTTATACCACGCGTGTAATTATCTAATTACGTTTGTTAAATTAAAGCAATTATGCAAAGGCATATACCGTAACATGCAGACTATAATTGTGTGCTATACCAATATGGTTTGTAATCTTGATAGGCCTATGATGTTGACCTACATCTTACTACAATTTTGTAAGTCTGCAGAGGGCCAGGCGTTTTAGACGTTCTTTTTCAATATATCACTGGCCTTAATGGTTAGTGAAAATGACTGACACCGTATTAATGGATTGATCTTTCAATGGTTAGTATTTATCTAGCATCAGTTCCATTGTCTTTCCAAGAGCCAAGTGTTATCTCACTTTTGAGTCAGTTATGTCATTCGTGTTTCAATTTTCATTATGTTTGGTGAGATGTGTTCGCACTTCATGTGTCAGACTTTCTCGTTCAGTCAGGAATGATTTCTGTATCATCATAGATGCTTTCGTCGATGTCGTCGATAGTTACATACCCCTGTAGTGTAAAAAACCAAAGAACAATGCAAGATGATGAGTGATCAACAACAAACTAACCGGTGAGTCTATTTATGAACGGAAATGAGAAATTATCGGTGATGCTTTTTCATATTTTGTAGGATCGATTTGTTTGATTGGTTAAAATTCTAGTCCCGAATGTGTTCTTGCATGATTTACCATTTCTACAGTTAGTAGTCCCTCCAGCTTATCCAGAACTTCTTGAAACGTTGGTCTCAACCGTGGGTCAGCGTGCCAACAACTCCGCATGATGGAATATCTGTGGAATAGTGGGAAATAAGAAGCGGTCGGCTTAACAGAAACGGATACCGTGTATGTTCACTCGAAGTAAAACGGCACAGATGTAGTAATTCTTTTTCACTATGCCGTTCTTTTTAATTAGATGTTAACAAGGAAGAGTTTTTACTTCAGAAAATAAAATAATCTCTTCTGTAGGCTTTTGAAATTTCTAACAGCATGCTCTCTTTGCCTTAATTGTACTCGATTCTCAATTTAATATGCAGATTTAAAGACCTTCTGGGATTCAGTAAATGCTCTTAGATGGCTAATTTCATAAGACATCTATTTTATCGTAACTGAGTGAAGGAAAATGGGCCAAAACCTCAGTACATACAGTTGTGTGTTACAGTTTGTTGGTCTGGACATGCGGTAGCCTTCACTTAGCTGGTTCACCATGTCCTTTGCAGTCATAATGTGCGGGTACGGACGGGCACCTGTCATGAGCACATAATTGCAATCAAGTGTTTGCATATTCATATACATGTACGTCCGGTAACGTTAGCGTATCTATAAAGCTATAACAAATGTAAATGACAAATCTTTAAATATCACAAAATTGAAGTTTCCAAGTCTGGTTAAGTATTCTGTTCAACTGTCTCACCAAGTGTGACGATTTCCCACATCAGAATGCCAAAAGACCACACGTCACTCTGGATTGTGTATACGTCATCAAGGAGAGATTCCAATGCCATCCAGCGCATGGGCAGTGGACCCTGTCATGAAAACGAAAAAGCTATAACTTACATCAGGGTAGATCTCTCAGCTCCTTCTCGAATCACAGTGTTGGAAGGGCAAGAAACGATACCTTTGATCCTTGCCGGTAGACTCGGATGTTAATGACGTCACGGGCGAGTCCGAAGTCAGATACCTTACACACCATATTGTCGTCCACCAGCACATTACGTGCAGCCAGGTCGCGATGAATGCACTACAACCGAATAGAGGAGGAGGGAAAGAAAGATGATTTAGATATTGTGAATTCCACGGTTGTCGCATTGAACAGTTCAAATAATCATATGTATTTTGTTGTTTTTTAAGGCAGAGTAGGCCTTGAGATAAAGCCCAACACTATCCAGGCAACTTGATATTTTGAAACCTTGATGAATTTCATACCCTATCATTTAGAGTCTTTCTCGTAGATGCCTACCTTTTGAGACGCTAAAAATGTCATTCCATCGGCCACGTCCCGGGCAAATTTGAGCAATCTCAGTGAGAGTGAGCGACTCGGGCCAGAGATATTGGCGTAGCGTCCATTAGTGTTTGTGTTCCTGAATCCCATCAGAACTTTCTTGAGGTCTCCCTTGCCAAGATACTCCAAGATGATATAGATAGGATCTTTATTGAAGCACACAAAATCCACAGTGATTATACATTGAAAAAACTGCAGCTACAGGTACGCACTTTCCTCTTCCTTTCCTGCTGCGGGGAGTCCAGGGACATCACATTTTGGGTGCGAAAAATTGAACTCTGACAGTATTTCTCGATAATTCTTTTATAAAGCAAAATATGATCTTTTTCATATTTTGGGCCTTAGCAAAATTCCCTTCCAAGCAGGGACAGTGCATTTTGTGGTAAAGTTAAATTCTGGGGGTATCTCTTGGCAATCGTTCAGTGGGTAATCTCTTTAAATTCTTGAAGGTTTCTGTGCCTCACTTTGAGTCTAGCTTTTTCAGTTTCTTAAATTCTGCACTGTGCAGTATTCATTGTAGGATTAGACTTGTCTGTGTTCAATAATATAGACTCTGCTTTGAGCCTTACCTGCCTCTATGCAATAGCCAAGTAATCTGACAATGTTTGGGTGAGATCCAATCTTTTTCGTAATGTCCAGCTCCTCAAGTAACACCATCTTGGCCTGTCTGTCAGCGCCCTCTGTCGGTTGAAAAGGAAGTAACAAGTCATGTAATAATGTAAAGAGCACCTTCTGGAAAGGAAGTAATGAGTTAAAATTATCAAAATGTTACAAAGTATGTAAAAACTGTATTTGAAATATTTGAATAGACTTCCCTACTGACGTGGTCTAAATTCTGCGTACGTTGATAAACCTTACCCCGCTATACATATTTCTATATCTTTCTAGTCTGAAAGAAATGTTAGCCTAAGTGTTGGACAGTTCCTTGAGGATGGTACCTTCTCTATGTATTTCAAGTAAGGCACAAATGTTACCTGTTTTCGTGTCACTGCCTTTAAAAATATGAAATAGAATTTGTTGTTTAGAATCGTGTATACATACAAGGACACTTACCCTTGATTGTTTTGATTGCAACTTTGCTTTGTTTTCCAACTTCCTCGATCCCAAGTGCGGTGCCCAACAGCACTATCCCAAAGGTACCTCGACCTATCTCGCCCTCGATTTCCACGAGATCTCGTGAGAACGAGAGATCAGGGCCAGTATTGCCGTATGCCACCTGCACAGATTTGTCGTGTTCTGGACAGTAGTCTTTCGCTGTCAATGTGACCATTGCGGTCAACGGGATATCTGTTGAAAAACCAATTAAGATATCTAATTGCATTATATCTCTTCGAATCGATTGATTGGATTAAGTGCCAGAATCAATAATGCAAGATTTCTCCATTTCTTCTGTTGGGTTGATATGTGTAATCATTTCTTTATTGACATAAGCATGCCTATATCGCACATATTTACATATTTGTGAATTCATTGCCCTCGTTTTTTAAGTCAAGTTTCCAATTTTTTCAGTTATGCACCTGTAAGATGTTCACCTGCCCTTGTTGAAGAAACCCGACTATCTCCTGCCAACGATTCAGACTGGTGACATAACTCGCGTGTGCTAGGAAAGAAAAGGCAAGATTATTAGTGTGGTATAGTGGTAAGCCTCTGTGCCTGAAATTTATACCTGCTTGGTGACACCGTCTCACCTGTCATTCCTGACCAACTGGCGTTTATGCCACCTCACGAAAACTACTATTACAGCAAGTGCTACCAGTCCAGTGATGAAGCCCGCCACCAATGATACGACAAACACAACACGATCCAACGGTTCTGCAGGAGAAGACAGTGCCATTTGTCTTAAATTATATGCTCACTTTGCACTCAATGGTACTGCCGAATCATAAATATTAATTTTGTGCTTTAAATTCAATTTAAAATTCAAACAATTTGTAATGGCAATTTTGTGTTATAGTTGAAACCTTTGGATATTTATTTACATTTTTTTTAAATTTAATTTGGAATTAATTGCTATTAAATGTGTTAGATATCTCCTTATTTGGTAAGTATGGTATACTTGCACGTCTTTTTGTTGCTGTATTTGCACTGAGGGTCTCAGTTGCTGTATTTGTACTGAGGATTGGGGTTTACCTTCAATAATTAAAGATGACGTAAATGAAAAAAAAAGTGTGTAAGAGTCGCTCCACCGACTTACTGTCTCTTTTCTCGTTCTCTTGTGTTTCAGGTACTGTCGATTTTACCATTGTCGTAGACCCTGCAGGTAACACACGTTACATGGAAAAAAAGTTATTACTCAAGGTAAGAAAACACAGTATACTTACGCATAATGTCATGTCTAACCCTGCATTCACAGCAAAAGCTTGTTATGTTGACAAGATTTCTTTGGCCTGAGTGTCTGTAGCGACAAGAATTCAGTAAAAACGCCAGGTATTCGTAGCTTTCCAAGAGCTGATGAAAAATAAAACCCCTTGTACCGATGGGATTCAAACCAACCAACGACTGCTTACCAGCGCAAACATCTTACCTTTCGACCACCGAGATAGTCTGGTTCGAATCGATACAGCAGGGGGAACCGCAGTTGACAGCTCAACTGTTAATGGAATATAATCAGTATCGTATCAGTATGGCATAACAAGTGCTAGTTTATGTACCATGACCAGAACCCAACATATACCGACACATGCGTATCGACTGTTTTCAAAATTACAACCTGGTCGTCTGGCATTATGAGCCTACGGCTGTCTTGTCAAAATCTTATATCACTATGACAAACGGGACTTGTTTTTTGCTCACAAGAGCACTATAGCAGTTCTGTTGATTGTGACCAGAAGCCACACATCGAGTGTTTTCAGGGCGGAATTTGGTAATACCCTCAACAGTCGACTATTAAAGCATGGTTAACAGTTGGCGAAAAGAGCACACTTTTTGTGGTCCTCAGTTTTGTGGGCCTCCTTCTCGAAAACCCTTTCAGTTGTTTTCGAAGGTGTGGCGCATATCACGCTGCTATCTGCGGTGAAGTGGCGTGGTCAAGTCAACACCGTATGCCGCGCGAAGTGTGTTTTATTGCGGTGGAAGCTACCTGTCTAAAAATTGTTCTTCGTTTCCGAAGGCGTCATAATAAGATCCATGTTTAGCGTCTTTGTGTGTTGAAGTTTACTTACCTTGACATGTCGGTACCGAGTCACTCCACATGGCGTTATTGTAGCCCGTGTCTATGCATTCAATGGACGAGGCTCTCGTGAAGAGTATATCCAACGTCGCACGAGAAATCCACATGAGTCCCGAAGAACTTGGAGTTTTTGAGATTGTAAGACAGTGAAAGTACAATTAGAACCCTCTTTCTCAGAAGGGTACAGACTCACCGTTTTTACTTGAGGGTCTTTCAGTCACCGTTTTTGTAGTGTTTTCATTGGTTCTGCTGCTCTCTGCTTGAGTCTGCGTAGTGAAGTCAACGACTGATGCTGGAATGTTATCGAGAATGGGAATGGGTGGTAGAAATGTTGTTAGTCTTGCATACAAGACGCAAATGCGCAGACAAAATGCTACAATTATGAAACTTTTAATCCTAGCATTTGTTACCACCACTCGTTATTTTTAAGAGCCCCCAAACACTGAGACCTTCATGTAATTCACATTACTTTCTATATACGCACCTTCACAGGTCGGTACAGAATCACTCCACGTGACGTTGTTGTAGCCCGTGTCTACGCATTCAATGGACGAGGCTCCGCGAAGAGTATATCCAACGTCACAGGAGAAATCCACACGAGTCCCGAAGAACTTGAAGTTGTTGAGATTGTAATCCAGTGAACGTGGATTGGTGATGGTGTGGTCTCCGTTGGTCGGTGGTCCAATGTCATTACTGCACACGCCTTGGGATACTGAACGTGAAAGAGGGGAATTTTGTGATAGACACAAAATGTTTTTCCAAAAGCTTTGAAACAATATAGGCCTACAATAGTATTGATAGTACAGTATTCATCTAACAGCAGATCAATTCAAGAGAGAGACTAAACCAACTGTTTCAGCTGGGTGCCTGGTTGCGCATGCTTCGGGCCGCAAACGCAGAGACCAGGACCTGTAAACCAGGAGCTGACATTGTGACTTCGAGATCAAATGATATCAATATCGTTTCAGTGCAGATATCAGAATTTATATCACTGTATGATGGTATTGCGCAAATACCACACAAATCTGAGAGAGGAGGAAGAGAGAACGTCATGGAGTTCCCCATCTCCATTCGTATATGCCGTTCTTATCCGACCACGTCGGAGTATCACACTTAACATCAGCTCTTCCTTGTAAGATGTCTTACTTCTGTATAGAGACATTCTTCGTGTGTCCCCACATATCTGGTTGCTGTTACCGAGACACGAATCTTGACACTGAACCACTGGTCTTTCCTTGGCTGTGTCGTAGTCTTCGCCGCAGAAACACAGACTCTTGTCGGCCAGTCCGGCGTAGTTGTGGCTGCTAGATTCGTCCTCGAGACATTGTTTGAAGCACCACTCGCTGGCTTGGTCTTCGCTGTGTAATGGCCCTATCGGCAGGGCATGACGACAAGGACTCTTGCAGTCAAAGAAGCAGCCCAGATAACCAGGGGCTGGAACCAGTTAGAAATCACATACATGAACATGTCACAACCCGTGTTAGCGTTTGTTACTGCAACGTTCAGTCTGTTCAATCCATCAATCTGAACCTTGAATTTTGTTTATTACATTTGGAATAAAATCTGGTACACTGAGACGTGAACCTAATTTGATTTCTCCATACTAAAGACAGTGTTGCCATACCTCGTGATTTGGAGCAAGCTTTTGCTTAGTTACACAAGAGACACGTTGAACTAATGCATGTACACTGGTTTCAGTGGAAAAAGAAGGGCTCAAAAAACCAGTCCATTCCAGAGACAGTGGTCGCTATGGAAAAACTTGCCCCGAATCATGAGGTATAGCAACTTTAGTCTTGGGAATTAAAATTATGTTTTGGTACAATCAGATAACTCAATATACCGGTTTTTATTCATATTTAAGTCGCAAAAGTCCTATTCACGCTGACCTTGGTAAATACTCAAGTACAATTAGAACCCTCTTTCTCAGAAGGGTACTGACTCACCGTTTTTACTTGAGGGTCTTTTTGTAGTGTTTTCATTGGTTCTGCTGCTCCATGCTTGAGTCTGCATAGTGAAGTCAACGTCAGATGCTGGAATGTTATCGAGAATGGGAATGGGTGGTAGAAATGTTGTTAGTCTTACATACAAGACGCAAATGCGTAGAGAAAACGCTACAATTATGAAACTTTTAATCCTAGCATTTGTTACCACCACTCGTTATTTTTAAGAGCCCCCAAACACTGAGACCTTCATGTAATACACATTACTTTCTATATACCCACCTTCACAGGTCGGTACAGAATCACTCCACGTGACGTTGTTGTAGCCCGTGTCTACGCATTCAATGGACGAGGCTCCGCGAAGGTATATCCAACGTCACAGGAGAAATCCACACGAGTTCCGAAGAACTTGAAGTTGTTGAGATTGTAAAAGAGTGCAGGCGGGTCGATGATGGTATGTGCTCCGTTGGTCGGTGGTCCGATGTCATTGTTGCACACGCTTTGTGATACTTAGCATTAAAGAAAACAATAAGGGACATTTTGCTTTTGACATGCGTATTGTATCAGAACCTGTTAAAACTCACTTGCATAGAAAAATACTGATTTTGCATGTATCATGTCATGCAAAGAGAACTTACAGTATCTATAGGATACACGGGCACTTTGCAGTATGGGACACTGACTCAGAGACATGTGTTGCGTTTTAAAAAGAGATGAACTTGCGAAACCCGAAAAACTTCAGCCCGCGTCCCCTCTCCTGTAAGATTAGAGTAGGCTTGTAACACATACTTTGGTACACGGATATCCTGCTGGCGTCTCCACAGATCTGGTCTTGGTTTGCCCCGCACCGGTCGTGACACTCAGAATCCGAGCGTCGCCCGAACCTGCCGAAGTTTTCATTATTCCCGCAAAAACATTTGTTGGCGAAATCCAGTCCTGCGTACTTGTACCTCCCGCCTATTCCGTCTAGACATATTCTGAAGCACAATTCAATGTATTCAACGTCTACATCTCTTATTCCTGTTCGCAGAGCACGACCGGAGCATGGTTGACCCCCAGGGCAGTCCACAAAGCATCCTAAATAACCTGGAGCTATAATAACAAGGAATCGGATTTCCTTTTTTTTTTCGTAATTTCGTAATTGTAATTTTAAAAGGCACCACAGAGTCTGTTTAAATGTTCAAGAAAGTGTAACAGAATTACAGCCAAACAAACAACTCTTTGCGATTAGCAACTTTCAAAGTATATGTCCTCAACCGATTTCGATATGATTATTATAATCCTGGAACGTGTATTGGTCTGTTATTTCATGAAAGTGGTCACGACGTTTCTTAACCATGGTGATTTCTAGGGGATGCCCCGGGGTGCACACATTTGGGGTTGGAACCCAAAAGTCGGGAAGGTTGAACATATATTGGATGTGCACATATCAATATTTCAAAATGGGGGCAAACAGCCCCCCCCCCCTTTACACCTTGCATAATTGTGTGTGTCACCCACGGAAATCGAGGGGCTCCATATATCTTTAGCATGAATGGCGGGCAAGCGAGGATAACAAGAAATTTCCCCCTATCGTCAGTGTTTAGTGTGTTGCTCAAAGCACCTCGAAAATGTGAATGCAACAGTAGACCATAGGGGCGAATCGTAGTGCAGTGTGCCACCATGAAGTGGCCGCGGAGATTCCTTTATAATCAAATGTACAGTCGGCAGAAGCGTGGCTGACTTGCTGCATTTCAGTGTGTCAGTAGACAACCTAGGGGACAAAATGATGGATTGGGACATTCCATTCAACACAGAGAATAAAAGATTAATTAAAACTACTACTCAATATACACTTAACGAATCTTCTTGTCTGACGAACAAAATATTCAAGTTCCCTACGTGCAGCCGGCGAACAGAATCAATTCCCGCCTTGTACTTGGAAAAATGGTCTTTCTTTGGCAGCCTCTTAGTGGCACATTGTATTTAGAATAGCTCGTGTTATCCTCAAAGGGAATCGTATTGTCTTCGATCTCATGAGGATGGTCGTTCAAACCCGAGTGCTTGCGTATGGGACCCAGATGCACTGGTTTACTATGGCACCCAATCCGACAACATACCCGCAGTTTGTAATGCACGAGGCGTTTACAGCAACATGCCCCAGTGCGAAACCTGCCGGTAGTACATTATCATAGGGCCTTTTCGAAACCCCTGGATTCGGCTTAGACTTCAGTTTCGCTGGTTCCAGCCATTTTGAAGCAGCGTTGGAAACCACCTGTTCAAGCTCTGACTGGAGCCAGCGAAACTGATGTCTAAGCCGAATCCACCTGATGTACGTTGCAGCTTCACAGTGTCAAAGAGGGTCTTTGGCACAAAAACGGGTAAAAGGAATATGGTTTGGCTGGCCAGCGCGCTGCAGCGTGGTGTAATGAGTAAGGAAACGATTAATTTTCCGGATTGCAGTGGTCTAAAGAGTTCTTTTCCATTCCTCCTTTTCTGTTTTGACATTTTAAAAATTGTTTTGGGTCTATTTCGTTCTGGAAAAGGTCATCTTTGAAACAAATTTACAGCCTGAATTCGTAGTGGAAATTCGTAAATGGCTCCACCCATTGGCTGAAGCGTCCATTGAAAAAGCACGGGATCGAGTTAAGCGATTTCTTGGGGAACATTTACCTTGGCAACTGGAAAGGGTGAACTCGGTTAAAATATGTCATATTGAAAGGGACGTATATTAACCTCAACTGTTCAATGTGCAAGCCAATATGTCAAAGGTATACCTACCGTTGGGTTGTTGCTCAGTTGGTACCAGAAGGAAATATAAAGTCATTACCCATAGAGTTAAGGTGGTATATGACAGATGTTGGAACTTCGGTCCATCGCTCCGGTGTTTGAGTGGTAACGTCATAACTGATCTACAAGAGTCTGTTGCAAAAAAAATCACTGTTAAGAAATCGGAAATTCCATGGCTGAAGACCTAAAGGCATTTTGAGTGAGTACACTTATGTTAATGCGGTGCAGTTCTTTACTGTTGGATTTTTGGCAATGAAAATGAGATGGCTTCTTTAAAATGTACACCTGCAGCTGTTTGAGGTAAAACATACGTTATTATAAGATAACTGTGGTCCATGAGAAAACATCAGCGGGTTTGAGGTTGGATTATGGAGCACAGCTTGAGCCATACACAAGAGCAATGGTGCCCTATACTTTTGTTTACGCCTTGTAGCTTATCGGCAAGAACTTTTCGGTTAAATGCAAAAGTCTCTATCAAACTTCATTGGTTGAACATACAATGTACTTAGTTGCCAGTCCAGAGAGAATTAACTACATTGTACATGCATAAGTAAGCAATGAAGCAATAATTTAACTGAGCATACCTGTTTCGCAGCAGCCAGCTCAAAGACGACAAGTTTCAATTACCGCGCTTATAAATGCATGTCTGAAGCCACATAACATCACCGTCACGACGCACCATGTTCCTGATGGCAGTCCAGCTGAATGGACATGGAATGCTTCCATCACATCCGTTACCCGTACTTCCTCCAGGTCTGGAAAACAGACAGACGAAAATAGCTTCAACTACATAAAGAGAAAAAAATGACAAGAATTTAGCTTTGAATCATGAATATCTTACAGTTGTTGTTTTTCCTGTTTCCTTGGTTTTTGGTAAAAGCATTGTCTCCAGCAATGTAAGGAAGAAATTTGACAAATGCAATGACCGTGTCCCACATGAACAACCCACCAGAATTCCAGGTTTTCCCTGAACACGCGTCATTCCCTAAACTTACATTCCAAGTAACCTGGCTTCCATGACTTCTTTGGTGTGAATCAGCATGTGTTTGCAGTCTGTAACCAGGTACATGTGGCATGGAAAAGATCGATACTTACAATTAAACTCGCCTCACACTCCAAATTCCATGAAGTGATGTCAAGAAAGTTACGCCTCCCTTATGTGTCATCATCTTCTGTGAAAAGCTGACTACCCTTTTGGTCCTGACTTTTCTTTTGTGTCATAAATATCCAGACATAGCCACAATCGGTTTTTGAAGATAATAAATGAGTTCAGAGTAGGCCTACAGAGTGTCTCCAATTTAGCCGAACTCAGCTGATGTGTCTGTCGATCATCTGCATCTGTTCCTGCGTTTCAACCGCTTCATCAGCAATAAATATTTTAAAAAGATTTCATCTACAGGGCTACAGTTACAATTTTTAGGACAAGAAACTGATTGTGTGATGGACAAATGCAAGTTGTTTTTGCTGTTAAGTCACTCGGCGACTTCTGGTGACCGTTGAGTCACTACATTGTATGAATCTTCTTAATGAAACAAAGTTAAGTTATAACGTTTTGAGTGAAAACACGTCTGAAAGTTGCAACTTTATTTTAACAGGGATTGTAGCAATTATCTATGTTTTAAGTATGACACGTTCCTAGACCTAGGTTCAAATCCGCCGTGTACTTCAGAAGATACAAAGCTTAAGATTATGCAACGCTTAATGTGGCGCAACTTGACCCCGATGCATCCTCGTGACGTCACTTTAACATCACAAGTGTTTCCATCTATGACACGCTCCTGTCTTGGTGCGTGGAACGTATCAGCTGAATCGGTATAGTACTTTACAATATAAAGAACCTTGAATGGTGCCTAAGTAATGAAGCATGCTCCTTTAATGAGCCAATTCGGCATCAACAAATTTAAACAAACAAAGGCTCTCGTGAGGAAAGTGCGCGCATGAGTCAGCATTTGGCTACGCTGATAGGATAGACTATCGTCCGCTTGCGTAGCTGTTTCTGAACTGCCCTGTACTTAGCATGTGTTGTTGACACATCGAACTGGCTCATTGAACGTTTTAAAAACACTAGACATTTACTAACCATGATACAGACGGTCGCTTTTCACCAATCTTGTTTTGTCTTATGGCGAACTTTCATTCCAGTCGTACATAATATGCCTGCAAAATTCAACTTTCGGGCGTCACGTGCCAAGTGATGACGTCATTACAGAAATCACACTTACCAGAGAGGTGATTAAATGCTTGAGTGGAAAGTTCAGTTCAAGATGGAAATACCAGTTGGAGTGTAGAATTTTTTTCTCGGTGTTTTGTAATTTTGCAGCAGGCTTTTTATTATATATTCACAAAAGGTTAAATAACCTAAACGACATGTCTTTCTGAAACCGAATTACACCATTTTTTTTTAGCTTTTAATAAGTTCTTTATACTAAAAAGGTGGTACTCGGAGACAGGTTAAATTTTAACCTCAAAACCATATTAACCCCCATTCCACCACCAGGTTCATTGACGTTGTGTAATTGGGCAATGCAAAATTTAATGTTTTTTGTCTCTTAGTTCAAAAGTGTCCTTAACCCTGATAGCTGTCAGTCCGCACAAAACTTGAGGTTTCCCCGTCTCGTGTTGTGAATATCCCGTTTCATTCCTCGAGTAAAAACTTGTTTTATGGACCCAATGCCAGGCCAGTCTCTAGTTAATTACAATATTTACTCTGGCCTACCAGTTTGAAATAGGTAGGTCGAATGAGGACTGCATGTGGTCTCAGCCGTAATGACTTCCGATGTATTAATCAAAGAGGAAAACAAGTTGTATTTTCGCTGCAGTCCAGTGGCCAATATACTTGCAAATATACTTGCAGTCTGTATATGACACTAGCACAAATGAAAGGATCGCAAACGTTTTCTGTTCGCGTATTGGGGAAAACGTCTCATATTACGTAATAGCCATTAAGAGAACAAAATAATACCTAATTCAACGAATATGCCTAAACAGCTAAAACGTGCTTTACGTACACAATACCGTCATGAGGAGGTCTAATCTCGGACACTTAGGCAGACAGAGATGGAAAAAGCACCGACTCAGAATCGAGCATAATTTCTCAGGTTTTAATTGACCCATCCAGCAAGCCCCACCCACTACGCACGTGGCGCTCACAACGTGCTCATCAATGCCACACTACGTACTCCAGCTGCACGCAACATACGCGCATGCACGCATGTTTGATTTGAGAGCATGCTTTTCGGACATAAATCACGGCTGCGACCGGTCAGAAAAAACTGAGGTGGGGCTCAATGGTATCCACTCCCAGCACAGACAAGAGAGAGCCTATTTTTACAAAGCCAAAATGGTCCTTTGGTAGAAACTAACTGCGTGTGCGTGCAGGACACACTGAGTACGCGCGACCAATTTCTGTTGAGATGTATGGTTTTTGCGTGTTCGCTCAGTGTGTGCACGAGCCCAATGGAAAAACTTCCTACCAGCCTGTCTCTTCTTTGCCGATGAGGGTGCACTTCAACTCGCGGCAGATATGCTTGTTTACACCGCCACGTTTGCTTGGGCAAGTGTGCCCAATGGAGCTGTAGCTAAGTAGGCCTAATGTAGTCGACCGCCTTAACCCTAACACTCCTCAATCCTCCAACAGGTGAAGGATTGAGGAGTGTTAGTGTTAATGTGGAGAGTGACTGACAGAGTCTAATGACTTACAAGTTCCGACTTCCAACAATTCTATTTTTCATGTATTTACTGTTTTGCCGCTAAAAGGGAAGCGGGCGAGGGCGCTAAAAATTGTTTTTGTCCTTCGACTCCAGATATTCTATCGATATGCAAAATTCTTTCGAGTTATTTATTTTAAGAGTTTTTAACAATACAAAATCATACCAGCTTTCTACCACTGCTGGGTATGATGTGGGGGATAACTGCTCTGATAGACACCTTTAGGCACCACCGGAGAATTAACAGCAGATGGATATTCTCGGTAGTTGATGTGCAAAAACAATCTTCATCACATTCCTCGACAGGGATTAATTGTGATGGCACGGCCCAGAAACATGTGAAAGAGACCATTAAAGACCAGTGAAGTGCCCACTGCCTGCGTGATTCAGCTTCGGAGCCAGGGTTCTAGAACAAACTGTCCCAACGGAAATTGTACAGCCAAGTTCACAATCAGCAAATTGAATCATGTTTAATTTAGTGTCTGTGTGTGAGCTTTCGAAGTGCTCCCACACAAAATTATGTATGCTGGCACTGTTCATACCTCTCTAGCTCTCCCCTCAGTGCCATGTACTATTTTGCCTAACGACTCAGAAATAATGTTTCGTTTGTCAACAAAATAGCTGACTATAAATGAAATACGCCTAAATCGAACTGAAAAGTTGAGATTTAAAAAGGTTTGACGATCTAAAAGAAGCACTTCTTGCTGCAAGTTTCGGAATTTCGGACATATGACTTTCAGTTTTAGTGTCGACTGGCGTCAAACACCATCTTTTCCTCGACATCTTGCGTGTTGTCGGCAATCGTCAAGAATGGAAACAGGAACTTAGTCTCCCAAGAGTTTTGTTAAAGCCATACTGGGGCAACAGTGTGTATAATTCGATGTCTTTGAAGTTGAAGAGTTCGAAGTACATGCGGTAGAGCGTCCGGTGGATGAATGTTTGTTTTGCCAAAATATAAGTATACCATCTGGTATGTGTCTGTCTGATAGACCAACACATCCACCCCCCACTTCCGGTTCATTCTTGTCTGACTTCCTATCAACTCTTTCACGCCGGAAACCAACCGAGCCTGCAGGGTGCGCTGTATCCGAGAATAACGTGGGACAACTTTTCCTGTAATTCATGTCAAAAGTCAGTGCAAACTATAAGAGGTCCTACTGATGATTTTTCTTACGCAATCTTTCTGTGCCGCCTTGCATACCACTTCTCTGTATTTGAATTGGGTTATATCCCTTAGAGTAAGGCGCTTTGAAAGGTGCACTTTAAACAAACGTTTGAAGTTGTCCATGCTTTGCCCGACAACTCAGGCATCATTGCTGTGATGCATATCAGAGAAGACTCTACTCTGTTTCTTAGGTTTTTCTATGGAAGCTGAGAGACCTCCCTTTTCGTTATTAAAAACATCAGATGTCGTCGGGTGGGGGTAGCTTGGACCGGAGTCCCCCCCGGTCCCTGGTTCCTCACAGAGAACTGAGATATATGGGTATGTTAGAGCTAGTGTAGACCACTCTCAATTTGCCTACAACGTGTATGAACGGCCAAATTTAAAGTTTGCAGAAATATACCCTTGTGATTGGTTTTCGATGTGTCTCCATTTTTTTTTTCAAAATGGACATCTGTCCCATTTTTAAAAATAGGATTGTACTTTAATTTAGCATTTTATAGTTTGTGTAACTGGTGTTCTGCGTGACATTTTTAACACGTCATGAATTAAAATTATAAGTTAGTTTCGACGACCAGCCATATGTACATGTAGTTTTAGCAATTACCTGTAGGAAAAACACGACTGTGACAAAAAAACAGACCCTTGTTTAGGCTGTAGCCTTGTATCTTTGTATTGTCAGAAAAAGAAGGGAGAGAATGAAAACCAGGGAGAGGTAGTTAAGCCCCCCCCCCCCG
Source organism: Acanthaster planci (assembly GCF_001949145.1). The sequence continues at coordinate 146,688 of NW_019091402.1, read as the reverse complement.
ATGAACCGGTGCATGGCTTCACGTAGAAAAAAAGGGAATCAGATGGGGCACAGATCAGGGACACTAACAGAAAACTACCCGATAACGTTTGATTGCAGTTCACGCAATGTCAACAATGTCGACAGCAGTTCTTTCAACGGAAAACCGTGTCATTGCGCTGCACCAAAGTCTTTTTACGGCACATGGATTTATTCGCCTGTTTCTGTTTTTAAAATGGGCATTTCAGCCATTGAAGGATACTGACAGGAGTTAGTTTGTGTTTTAAATGTGACCCTGAGTTTAGGGGGTCAATAATTGGTAAGAGGGTTAGAGAATACGGAAATTTGGTTGCGGAGGCGTTTTGTTCTGGAAGGGACAAGGAAACTAACAGATATTTCTTTCCTGTAAAAACAATAGTTTGAATCACTGAAAGAAATTAGTAAAACCCATCAAGGAAAATAACTATAGGATTACTGAGTTTCGTCATCACATTCAGTTGAGTGAAACAATGAGACCTCTGAGTAAAAAGAAAAAGTATACATACCGGCTCCCGGACGCCGTTGATGAAGGACGGTCGCTATAACAAGCAATCCACATGACTGTCAAGTGCAGCCAGGGATTATAGGTATTTGATAATTTGTGGTTGAGGGAATACCGGAAAGCTCGGGGAAGACCCTTGTGGCAGAGGACGGGACCGAAGAACAATCAGTATGCAACCACAGAAATATGCAGTAATTGTTAAAAGTTATAAATAGTAATAACAGAGGAAAGAATGACTAAACAAAAAGGGGAAAAAAAGATGTCAACCGATGTGTCCTTCCTGTTTCCAGTGTATGTCCAACCATGGGTTGAATACTAACCTGGAGACCGATGGGGTCAAAAGCAGCGTGTTCATTGGCCAAATCCATGCATATCAGTGAAAAGGGGAAAAGGCAAGTTAGCGATGTGGAAAGACATAAATCAAACATTTCAGGGGGTGGTAATTTATCATACCTGTGACACAGATGAGGACTGGGCCATTCTGCAATTAATTTAGTGTTTATATTGACAAATGACATGCTAACACACATGGTCGTCGCCGGAGGCCAGGGGTTCTATCTCTACCGGAAAAGCGGAAATTATAAGACAAAAACCAGGAGACACAAAAAGGAAATAAAAATCACCGATGTGCTTCGAAATATCTTAGAAAACCTGGGTAGAACCTCCACCACAATTATTTTTGCTGGATGACTGCTGATAATGCCCCTCAGGAAAGGGGCTACGGTCATGTTCATGCACATTTTGATTAACTCGGTAACTATATAAAAATATTCCTGTACAGGCCCAAGACTCAGAGTACAAGTTGTACGACTGAAAAAAATCATTGCTGTGATAGACATTGTCTTCATTATTTTGAAAAATGTACGCGGCCCCAAATGCTGCGAAGATGATGAAAATTTAATGGTTCAATTTTGCCTCTCTTAGACAGTTGCAGACGGGAACGATCTCTGCCAGCCTCACTCCTCTTTACCGAAGAGGGGGTACTTCTTCAATGGAAGGTTAGGTGTAGGCATTGTATCTGGATAAGGTGCATTCAGCAAACACGTGTCTGGCATAAGCTGGAATTGTTTGCGTTGGTCTCCATTGTATTGCATTTGGCTGCCGCGCGGCTGATTGTTTTCATGTAGCATCAACATTCTACATCCAATGCAAGCGGCATTCGTCCAACTGCTCTTGGAACNAGACACAGCCTACGTTTGTGCTCTGCATGCACTGCGCTTTCAACTTGGACCGGGGAATTGTTACCCTCACACAGCTGGCTGACTTTAGTCCACCATTGCGACTTGGGCTTTCAAACAATCATGGCAACAGCGTTGGTCTGCCTAGATAGTGAGTAGAAGCACTTTACAAGTTTGGGGGTAAACTCGAATATTGTTCAGTCGTGTAATGGCAGGCTCTTTCCAAGGGGATAGCTGTGGCCGGGGGTATGACCCACCCCAAATTTGCCTGTATTTCAAAATATTTGGAAAGTCAAAGATACAGTTTAGATATTCATCTTAACTACTAAAGCTCTGATATAGTCATACATCCCAGGTTCAGTCTTCTGCGGAGTGGAGGGGAGGGGCGGGGCTTGAGAATCATGAGCTACGTGGGGAGGGGAGGTAACATGAAGTCAGTTGTGTCAGCTAGCCTCATTGTAAACAAAAGTCACTCATTTTGTGCTCAAAATGACTAAAAATATCGGTCAGTCGGGTCTCGGTGACTTATTAAGTCAAGACAGGACTAAATATGTAGTCAGTATGACTGACTTTGGTCAAATTTGACGAATGTTCCACTCGTTTTTGACGAATGTTGGTCATTGGCCTGTCTGGCCATTTTGAATTGGTCATTTTAGACATAAGCTGAACTAACTTTCATTCAAGAAGTCAATTTTTTTATCTACAGTGCGCCATTGCAGTTGTGTGAGGATGCACATATTGTTCTTTGACAAAATATTTATTTCACTTTTAACTTGAGATTATTCTTGAGGGATCTGCTTTACTTATCTATAAACATCTCATGGAACAACACTTAATAAAGTTTAGCCAAATGTAACCATAATTCGATATACCATGTATACCATGGCTAAAGCTCGTTGCTAGACTGGATGTGTGTTACTTGATGATAGCAAGGACATATTCGGATAGTAGATGGATTTTATCAAGTGACACTAATAGGTGTAATTTTCCAACAAAATTGCTCTTTGAGATTAACATCATGAACATGTTATCATTCTAAAATGGACAATCTTGCCTTCGACCTATACAGTTCTAATCTTTCAGTGACTAAACTTAGTAAACATTTATTCACTTCAATAATTATTGGTTTTGAACTCTCCAGCCATTAAAAATTCGAACAATTTAGAATGCAATGCAGTGATATTGAAGTACACAAGGACGCCTACCACCAGTAATGACATAATGTACGGAAACTACTTAAATTTAGGTTAATAGATTGGTAAACGAAAAAATAATACGATGGGACAAACTTGGCAGTGAATTGTGTAAGAAAACAACATAGCGGTTCACAATATACAGCGTGCCACCAAGTGGTTGCGGTCATTTTGCAAGCTTACGGTTGACAGCCGCTGCCTTGGTGCTATTTACAATGTAGCGACGTCAATTGACAACTTGGGGAGACGTTTGATAGATTTAGACGCTCCATGCAATAGAAATGATCATTTGAAACTGCCGTTTGAAATTCACTTGCGAATCTCCTGTCCCGTCAATCACCGGAAAAAAATTCACCTTTCCGCGCCCCGTCGGCGAATAGACCATTTCCGAAATTAAGTTGCGAAAAAAAACCTGTCTGTGGTCGCTTCGTAAAGGCATCCTGTACTGAAAAACGTCCGTCCTGATTAGCAAATGATGTAAGGTAGAAGGCGACGCTACATATTGGGAGAGAAATTTTGTGTAAATATTCGAATGGATCCGGTATTGCTGCTCTTTACTAAAGCTTCATCAGTTTATAATTCCGAAATACTTGGCTGCTAGCCGGCATGCAGTAACCGGGATCGATGGTGTATGAGTAACTCTGGGGATAAGGGCTACAAATGAGTTATTTTTGGAGTAGGCAAAAATATTGAAATTTCTTTAAGTTACCTTTTGGTTGGCCGTTCCGGATTGGTGAGTGCAAGTTTGCGTATTTTTACACATTTTTAGGATGAAGAATAGATGCATTCATGCGTTTCACTTTTACAGAGACAAACACCGACTTCACTAAGCCCACAACACACCTGTCAACGCGCATATGGAAAGGCGCCTTTATGGTGATGAAATGATAGTAACATACGTATAAGTTTATCTAAGTTATGATTTCTAGAGATTGCGTCAAAACTAAATTATACCTGCACCTTTTATTAAAACAAGGCTAGATCAGGCCGGGATATATAAGGCATAGGCTTACTCGTTAATTAATGATTTCATCTTACGACACAGCAGAAAAATGAAATGCCGTAAATTTTCACAGACTAACTCTGGTTTCACTGTTGATTGGAATTATATTTGCTATTTTCTCACTATTTCTAAATATTGTTGAGATCCTACAAGACTTGATATACTTTGAGTTAAATTTCATTTTGTAGTCCGCTTCCTGGTCTCTTGGTCCACTTATTTCTTGCAACTCAAAGTCACAGCTATCGAAGACCTGAGGAGTTCCATTGAGTACCGGAAAGATACCTTTAATATCAAGACCGGCAAAGACGTCATTGGAAAGACCTGTCTTATTGTAATTGTAGGGGTCATACTATTTCAGGATAGTTATACCTCACCCACTACGCATTGAGGGAAAATTCGAGAGAATCTGTGTATTTTAAGTTTATTTAAATTTGGTGTCCGATTTCTATCCCTTCGTGAGTTTTGATATGATATTTTTGTGTTATTTTTTCCTGTTTTGTTTGGGGCGATTTGTAACGGAGGTGGTACGGGGGCTACAGGACCGCATTGCAAGTAGAATTTTCTCGGTGCTGTCCGTACACCAGCGGGTGAGATCCAACACCTTGGAGGGTTTATCTTCACCGCCTCCAGTCGTGAGAAATTTCTTCACATCACTGAAATCATAGTTCTCCTTTGAGATGAACCTTTGTTCCTGCTGCAAAGAGAAAAAAAAAGACATTTTTTGATTCGTCGTAATAGGAAGAACGTGATGTTCTTGTGTCTATGTCCGACAACTGTTCACAATTTCAAAAAAAAAGAAAGGTGCGGCATAGTCGTTTATGGCAGGTTCTGCCCCTCTAGATCTCCTCTTGTGTGATTCCCTTTGTTGTAGGTCACCCAAGACTTGTTGCAAACCTGTTGCACGGAAGCTTAGCTCCTGATACTCAGCTTTTTCACAGATGCACTTGTGGAATTTGGGAAACTTACACCTGACGCGATGATGTGACAAAGGTCAATTTGTGTTCAGACACACCCCTATGCACACGCAGCCTGCTCTCGTTTCTGTGTGCAGTTTCCCTAGCCTCATGTTTTCTTGCAGGTTTGGCATCAGGCATCATTTGAAAAACAGTCCTATATGGTCGAATAGCTTTTTGGCCCCAAGTGTGAAACCAATGCCTGTGACATGGCCAAAAACCGTTATCATGACAATTCGCCTACATGACGGTTTCATTCCAAGACCTGCACAATGACGACTACAGTATGGCAAAAGAGTGAAAAACTCAAACTCGACAAGAATGAGTCCCTTATGAATGCACTGAAAAAGAGTGAAGATCGCCTCACTTCAAAAAGTGAGAAACCATTCTAAAAAAAGAAGATTAAAAATCACTCCAAGAGAACAGCCATATAAAGGGCATTTTCTTTTTTGATTTGTGCTTATATGGCTCCTTGGTTAGATTGAAACTGGCCCGATTTTTGAGTTGTCTTTCGCTGGAGTGTTTTTTTTAATTTTGTAGTGGTTTTATAAGGGACTCACACGTTTTGAGAGTGAGGATTTTTTTATTACATTTTGCATTTAGAGAGGTACCTGGGTGATCGTCTCCGCCAGCTCCTCGGCTTTGTCAGCACGAATTTTCATCTTCTGGAGTTTTGTTTTCAGCTGGAATTTCCTGATGCCTAGAATGTCCAAACATTCTAGAGTTTCTGTATCTCCAATCTGTTTGAAGACAAACACCAATACACTCTCAATGAAAAGTTTCGAATGGAATAAACTTAATGGCATTGAGAACTGTATATAAAAGAAGCCTATTACCTAGGCACGCCTGTTATTATCGATTGTGTTTGTGATTGGGGAGTACTTGTATCTCTTGCTTTAATTTCCTCCCCACAGCTTTGTGTTTAGCTTACTCCGCATCTAGTGCATTGGCATCTTCTTTACATTTTCTTAGCATATCATGTTCCATCCTCAACAAAAGGGACGAACCCATGGTCATCTCCATTGCGAGTTGTCCCTCATTGTCAGAGGTCGGTATCCTCGAGCTCTGGGTGGTGACGAGAGCGCCAAAAGTGCTAGATTGCACGACTTTTTCGATTACGTGACGTTTTCTTGTCATCGCTTGCTATGTAATTCGATCAAAACTCGAGCTTACGTCAGATTTGTGCTCAGCTAACCCTGCGTCCAGCGCTTTGACAGCTTCTTTGCATGTTTTTCTGCACTTCGCCGATATCTGATCATCCTCGTGGTTTTCCAACACTGCGTCTTCAACCTCTTGATGATGCCTTCGGAGGTTATGACATTCCACCTGTGGGCCCTCCGTCAGTTTGCGTAGAGCTTCTTCAGCTTCGGAATCAGGTGATCGAGACTGCCTCTTTCTCCGACGAATCAGCGCAGTCATCTGGCAAATTAGTCAATTAAAGTCAAACCATTACTCTTTCCACGAGTCAAAGTCTCGCCGGAGAATACAAATTAACTATATTTAGATCAAATGGTCAGAATCAGCATTCCTTTGACTAAACCAGTGCTACATTTTGAGAGAAAGGATCTGGAATGATATTCAACCAGGAAATAATGTTTATAGAAAGCTTGAGGTATTTATATAAACAATTCAAATACAAATACCTTTGTCTGTTCATTAAAAACGCTAAAATTCGTGTGACCTCTGCCTCGTACGTGAAAACGGCTTGCACGACACACGTTTTTGCCATTGTACGTGCTGGGTGCAAAACTGTTACATTTCCATACATTTCCGGAGTCACCTTTTTCTCTTCGTGAAAATTCGTTTCCCCCATGGTGTTGCCCTTTATTGCAGACCTTTACCAATTGAAGACAAATGTGTCTCTTCGTGAAAACGAAAAATTTGGTTTGATTAAACTTTGTCGTGACTGTATAATATTTCTATGAGATGCCTTTTCATGTTAGGTGTGGTTGCCGGTTGTCCGGTTCTATATTGCTGGTCTCTAATTCTGCCTCTAAATCTAAAGTTTACCTCCAGTAACTTCCAAGTGCTTCCCTTTGTGACGACAAATTGATCGTTGTCTGACAATAATTCAAGCAGTTCGTCAGCTTTCTCATTGATGTCACTCACAAGCTGCTTCACCTGGTCTCTCAGATCGCTGGCCTTGTCCATGGCTTTGAAGAAGAAGTTGCAGATCTCCTCTATTTTATCCGTGCACTGACGAGCCAAGGTGACTGGTTCCTTCGTTATAGCAAGTATTTCACTCACTGAACTAATATCACCGTGCTTGATCGTGTTTACCAATTCCCTGCAGGTTCTGAGGAAGTCATTCCCTGGTTGCGTCTGTTCCTAAGAAAAGGTATGGAAGTCTGAATAAATAAGGCTGAAAAACTCAAAATTGACAGGTCTGGGAGAAACTCTGTTTACATGTATCTTTCCATCAATTTTTGAAGTCGCATATTATCCTGTTCGGAATCTATTACATCATGCCTACCTTTAGAAGCTCTTCCACGAGTTTGGAATAATGCTTTTTCATGTCAGTACCGAAGATTAATTTGAGTTCGTTTTCCAACTTTCCTGGAACTTCTTCCATGGGGGTCCTGTCATCTATCAGTGGAAAGTATTGATTTTTCATTGATTTTTCTTCGATGTCACGTTCCTTAGTCTGTGGAAAAAACCATGAAATCATTACTCCTTGAGAACTTCTTTTGCCTTGAAATATGCATTCGTAAAATTTTCACGCAAACTACACTCAAAACATTCTTTCAAATCTTACCCCAAACCTGTAAACAATACGATCCAACAGAGGGCGTAGTTTCTCACAGCTGTCGCAAGCGGCCCACACTATTTCTTCCGAAAAGGTCGCTCTCTTTTCCTCATCCTCACCATCCAGCTCAAGTTTCCCTTCATTATTTTCAAACCTTTTTTGGAGTATTGCTCGTTCCATTATGAAATGCTCCTTCCAAGCCTGTCGGTAAAACTTTTCCTGATGTAAGATAGCTGTAACGTCTCGCTTGATGGCTTTGCAGTTCAATGCTCTGGCATCTTTGTCTCTGTTGCGGCTGCTAAGGCCTTTGTCGAAGATTAAGGGTTTACCTTCTCGATGAACATGATCACTTCTTTCCAACGAGCAACAAACGTCTATTTCTGCAAGAATCTATAACGAAAAGGGATGCGTCGGGATAAAAGCCTCGAAATAAAATTATTACCTCTTAACGACTATTTTAAGTGTGTTAGTGTAAACAAAGACAAAAAAGACTCACTTGGAGGAACTTTGATCTTGGTGTTTCTTTAACGATGTTGTTTTTTATCAATCTGAGTAACTCTAGGCTAGCAACAAGACTTCCGCACCTGACAGCCTCCCTATAGGACAGGATGTATGGAGAATTTAGGTCAGGAGTAGTGGTGTCCCGACTCTCAGTTTCTGACTGAGTGGATGCAGAAGGCAAATGTCGAGCCTTTTCTGTACCTGGAAAACCAACCAAAAGGAGCTGGTTGTGTGCAATCGCTAGAGCCGTGTCCGCCCTTAACTTTCGACCTTCCATTTGGCTTAGACCAATATTCATAGAACAGATTGCATTGCCATGAGCCTTTTCAAATATCTCTTTCGTTTCTCCAGACTGGCGTTCTTCAGACAAAGCTTGTAGTTCTCTCTGACTGCCCATCTTCAGGTATGTCAGTGCGAGGTAGCGTGGGATATCGGCATTGGTTTCTCGATCGTGATCTGACTGGTTCTCCAAAATCGTTATAGCCTCTTCAAACTCGAAATTCTGGAAGTGAAGAATTCCCAACCTGAGGCTGTTTATATTGTAATGATACCGCAGTTTGGAATAAGCTTGTTTCTTTTTCGACTTTGCTTTTTCTTCTACTTCCCATATACAGGATGTCTCGTCAAGAAATTCAAACGAAGCTGTAAGGTCCATCACCTGCTGCCACATATTCATTCCTGATTCACATTCATTATTTTGTTCAAGGAATGCGGCGAACTTAAAGTACAAGTCAAGCTTGTTTTCGGTCGGCCACTTTTCGGACTGCTGTATGCTGTCTTCGAAAATCGTTTTCGCTTGCGTTGGACTCAAAGCATGCATTACTTCGCACCTGCTTATTGTAGCATATTTATGCCCCTTGTTAAGTTCCAGGCATGTCTCTAGCTCCTTAAGGGCTTTCTGATACCATTCGTCCGAGGGCTGCTCCGATTTACTGTCTGCTCTGTGTGTTACGGCATGTACGGTGTTTCCTTTGTACTGTGTACATCCTTCGCTTTGACGTACTGTCTGCTGTGGAGACTGCGCTGTTTTTACCCTTCCACATTTTTCGGCAGAGGCAATGTTATCTCTGGTGCTGCATTTTTGTGTGGTGTCTCGTGGTCGTGGCGTTTTTTTCACCGTGGTTTTCTTCTTGATGTTTTTTGCCTTAGCCATAAAGCACAGCGCCAACTGATAATGACTCTCATAATGGTCTTGTCCATTTCTTTCCTGCAATGTTTTTATTGCAAGGTCGTATTTTTTTTCCCATTTGTAATATCGGACTAAATTAAGCGCTACCTTGTGCACTTCCTTGGCGTTATTGTAAGCCCCTTTCAAATATTGTACTCCCTTTTCTCTTTCTGTTTTGTCCTCGCGTCCAGATAAATTCTGTCCCAAGTCTGATTTTACAATCGGATAGTTGTTCTTACTTTCCATAATCTGTTCCAGGTATGTTTTTTGTTTGTCCAATAGTTCCTTACCTTCTGAGTCCAGATTTTTGTATTCTGAAGTAGTGCTTCTTCTGTTTCTTCCCATCATGCCTGTCACAAGCGCAGCCCCATAAAGGAAGTTGACATCTTTGGGGAACTGCTGTAGCGCTCCCTCGAACATATCCAGAGCAGATGCGTACACATTGGGTCCGAGTCGTATCAAAGCAGCTGCCTGCACTGCCCTGATCACTAAAAGATCATTGCCCTCAAGTTTGTAACCACGTAATTCATCGCGTAGCTCTTGGACCTCTTGGGTTTTAAGGCATCTGTTCTCGATCCACATGCGATTCAGTAGTGACACAACTTTGTAGCCTTTACGCAGACGCTCATCTGTCTTTTCTATCCTCTCGTCTGCTTTGTCGATGGACTGTCTGGCTTTGTTAACGTCACAGCGTTTTCGGTTTTCCAATACCTCTAAGTACGCCCTGAAGAGAAGTGCTTCAATTCCCAGTAAGTGTGGCACTATCTCCGACTCCTCAGCTATGTCACGTATGACTTTTTCGCAATCGATGTCAACCCCAATTTTCAGATTCCATGTAAAGTGACAAAAGGGTAGTTCTGTCCAGTTCGCCTCTTCTAGTGAATTTTTTGGGGGGTTATTCCTAAAAATTCAAATGAAAAAAAGGAAATTCACTAAAATTTCTAGCATTTGTCATCAAATACGTCTATTTAGAGTATCAGTCAACTTTGAATAATGATAAACCCTCGACAAGGGTGATGTATTACCCAGTCCCTTTTAGAAGGACTTAGGCAGTAGGATTTCCCAATTTTGTTTGTTTATTTGTTTTTGTTTTTGGGGGGCAATTTTTTGCCATGCAAAAATGAAATATTTTTTATGACCCCTGAAAGGAAGAGGTGGGAGTCGTAAAATATACAGCCACTAAATAATACACTGGATTTGATATTGATTTCAGCGAAGTCACAAAGGGGCCGTTCTTTCTAATCCATTTTTTCATGGGATCTTTCCTCAGGTCGTTCCTGTTCGAATCGAAAAAATTTCAATACAGGCGTTTCACAAAAGTGAGCCTCCAAGTGTTTGCAACGCGTTGGCCAATCGGGCGGAATCTGTCAACCCAATGTGCGCTTGAAAATGGTTGACATATTTCGCGCATTGTGATTGGCCAATGTGTTGCAAACTCTTGGAGGCGCACTATTGTGAATCACCCGTATATTACTGATAGGACTTATGCCATTGGAGGTGCGGTACATGAATCTTGAAAGTCACAATGATAAAAAGCGATTTATTGCGTCCATACCAAGACTGACGAATAAAAAGAGATTTGGCAACGTCCGCGTCTTCTCCAAGGTCATAAAGATTACATGGGGGTTTCCCCTTTTCCCCCTTGTCAGACAGGTAAACGAAACCTGAACACTGTTGTATTGCATGCGTAGTTAATTACGGTTATTGAGGAACGAGTGTGCGGCATTGTCGCGTTGTGTGCGTTGTTCGAGTGAATGCCAGCCAATAAAGCCACGGCAGGTGCACCTGTGTGGCATGGACAATCTCATGTTTGTCAATAGTCAAGGCTGAGTTGTGAAAAAAAGGTTCTGTTTGATCTTTCAGTGAACTTTCGGCTGGCTCGGTTAGATGAATTGAACCAACCGTCCGGAATTTTTATTCACTTGGACTTGGGCTTGTTGCGTTTCATACGTTCTCACGAAATGAAGGGGAGCTGGAATATTTCCACCATAAAACATTCCGCCGTCAGTGTATGATGCGGTTCACCCAAATCATGGGAAAAAATTCTTTATTTCGAAAGTTTCTACGTTGTTCTGCCTCCTCCTCTGCCTTTTCCTCCAGGACGGTTTAGCGACTCGTGTGCTGGTGACATTTGTCACGAGGGATTTTAGAGAATAAACAGCGCGATGATAACATTGGATCAGTCTTTTGTTCGATTTATTTAAGATTTTTTCGATCAAATTCATTCAATAAACATCTGTAAAATAGACATAAATAGACAAAAAAATAAAAATATCGACGATATTTTACAATTAAATAATGATATCAATATATTCAGCAATGATTGTAGAATAACGAAATTGTTTCATGTATCACACGTTCGGCACGACGAAATCGAAGTTTCTTTGATAAAAAAATTCGATAAATATATGAAACTGTTTCAACAAAGTGCTAAAGTGAGCAACCCAAGACAAATCAAACAGGGGATTTTAAAGGTGATGGATTTTAGGGACGAATTGGAAGCTATCTTCAAACTTGAACAAACAGGTTTGAAAATGTGCTGGAAAACAAATATAAATAAAAGCAGCTAGAGGTATTCAGCATTTTATATTCTTCGCTCCTGCAGTGCCAACCTGAAGACGAAAATGTGATCAGATAAATTTCTACAAATGGCTTATTTCAGAAAACCAGGTTTTCAAAGCAGGTTCGTTTTGAGGGAGCTGTGGACCTAAGAATACATGTACATGTATGTATCAAAGTGAAAAGTTAAGAAAACCGACTAACAGAATTAGGAAATCCTGACGTTTTAAACTACCTGTATCTGATGTACACTAAGGCAAAACCAATAACCCTCAAAGAGCTGGATTATTTTGGCCTGTCTCACAGCCGGGGGAGGCAGGGAGGGATTCCGCCCCTCCTCCAAGAACTTGGCCATGCCACGCTCGATTTTTGACACGCATATCCCAAAACGCCTTATCGTTAATACCAACGTGAAGTTTGAACTTAGAAAGTTGCATGTTTTGGCTGTTGTGGCCATTTGAAGTTCGGGCTTACAAACACCTGCCAACCTGCATGTAATGAGCCCCACAGTGAGAAAATAATTGGCTGATTTGTCTCGGGAAAAACGGGCGCTGCGCCACAACGGCAGTTCGATTTTCACCATAAAATGGTGTCAAACTGACCGCAAAGAAGAACTCCAAAATCTCCTAACGGCTAAGCTCCTGAAAAAAACACACACTACGGCGATATCAGAAAAATGTCGAGGGGATTCTGTATCCAGGCTTTTTGGGGGTAAAAACAAAAGCCTTTACTTACGCCGTCGTGTCCTCCACAGTATCAACCTTTGCTGATGTCGCCTGTTCCTTTCCGGCCTGTTCAGTGTTTTGCTTCCGATGCGTCTTTTTCTGTCCCCTCACCATTTCTGTCTCCCTTCCTCTCTCACGTTGTTGACTGATGTTCCCTCTGGTATCCATCGTGTCAGTCATTTTTCCCCAAGACTCAGCATTGAGGGTGAGTTGTCTTCAGCGTTGTCAGCGGTTTGACCAAAATGGCGATGTGATTTTCCGTCCGCCTGCAGCCCTGGCTCTGAGCAGACGCCTGGTGTGACTCCCCTGGGCATCACGTGACACATGGACTGTGCGTGTTGCGTGCTCAAGGGAATTTCCCAGCGTGAGCAATCAGTCTTACTCAGTTGCATGTCGCTCATTTTGCATGAGACTTGCCGGGACACAATGATTTCTTTTTACTGATCAATTTACAATAAGCAAATATCACAGCTGAGCTTTTCAGGCTCAAATCTTTATCTTGGTTGTTAAGGATAAAAAAGGTTAACAGAATTATTATTTTGATAAATACGGTAGGTCTACGCCTCACAATGTCTTATTTACTGCGTACTGACTTCTGGGAGTCCAAGTTCCCGGCAGTATCTAGCCGGCCTACATGCAGATTAACAAACCTTCCTTTAGCTGCACCAAAACACATTTCATTTCTCTTCAACAAATCTACTTATATCCAATATCCCGACAATACAGTGTTGCCGCTCCTTAAGACCGATGATACTCCTATTAATAAAGTCGTAGCTGCAAACTTGAGGTGATCAGAATCTTTCTTCAAAGGGTCACATTTATTTCATCTCTAGAGTTGTCTCTTAACACTGGTATACTTTCCAACTTCTTTTTTTCCCCTCCTGCAAGCTTTGACTATGCTTTACAAGTTTCCCATGCGTCTGTACTCAAACTCTGTAATATCTCCTGGGTACGAACAAGTACAATAAACTTTACGCACTGCTGGTCGCAAGCAAGAGGGTCATACACACCTGCACTTTCCCTGTTCCATCTACAAGCCTTTTCTTGCGGGTAAGGCTTTGTGGTCAATGGTTATATTGCTCTTTGTATTTCCCATATATTTAATTTCATTTCATTGATAAGTTTTCTTGGAGCATCACCTAAATATCACTGTATAATGCTTAATGTTATTCCTCTTTGCATT
>NW_019091402.1:106074-126832 GCF_001949145.1 Acanthaster planci | reverse complement strand
TGTTTTAGCGAATACATGTAGTAATTTGAGCTCTGATGAACAAACGCCAAAGCTCTCGTCCGGGTGTGACAAAATGTTGCATTACTCTAAAGAAAATGAAGGAGCAAATATCATGACAAATTATAAACTAACTTGTTAGCAACGCATAATTAACTCAAAATATTTTTCTTCTTTATACCTTAAGTAACTGATTCCATAGCTCAGGATAGTTCCTGTCCACGTCAATGCTGAAGATGGTGTTCAGTCTTTTTTTCAATTCGCTTTGAATTTTTGCTGCATTCTGCTCGTCTAGTATCAAAGGGAAATACTGGTTCTTCGTTTCCTCTTCGAGACCGAGTTCCTCTGTCTGTATAAGGAAGCAGACAAGAAACACTTATCCACTGAGGTAATTGTCCTGATATTTTAAATAACGAGCCAGTTAGGTATTCCTGGACAGCGCATGCCCAAATGAAGTGCATCGGTGGTCATTCAGACACGTATGCAACATCTGCCTATCCGCGCTGCCTTGCGTGGAAAAGGACCTTGCTTTTTTGAAATCGCCTATTGTAACAAAATTATTAGCCACGGAATTGTATCCCGTATTTGGCCAATATTTGTTCCTTTTCAACTATATTGACGTCCACCACCAGTAACAGGTAAACTTGAGACTAATTTCACATAAACATACTAACTCTTGCATCATTCTATACAAAATATTTACCCTGAACCTGTCAACAATGCCATCCAACAGAGGGCGTAGTTTCAGACAACAATCGGCAGCGGCGCGGATGATTTCATCCGACGAGGTTATCTCCTCCAACTCTTCCCTGCCGTCCAGCTCAAGTTCCCCTTCATTATTTTCAAACCTGTGTTTCAATATTCTTTTCTCCATGCTGAAGTGCTGCTCCCAAGCCTGCCTGAAGAACGGGCTCCCATCTAGGATTGCCCTGCCGTCACGCTTGATGGTTTTACAGTTCAGCGCTGATACATCTTTGTCTGTATCGCGGCTGCTAAGACCGTGTTCGAAGGTGAGGGGTTTCTGGTCTTTATGTAGACAATCACTGCTTCTCAGCAAGCAACACACGTCGATTTCTGCAAGCATCTGCATTAAATTACAAGAAAGACGTAGCGACTGGAAAGTCAAATATGGATGACAGATTTCAAACACCTGCCTGAAGATTTGTAACACATTCCTAAAACAGAATAAGAAGCTTAAGTGAAACCAAACACGTACTCAAAGACGTACCTGGAGGAAGGTCCACCTTGAAGTTACTTCAACTCTGTTGTTTTGTATCAATCTGATTAACTCTAGCCTAGCAACGAGACTTCCGCACCTGACAGCCTCCCTATAGGACTGGATGCATAGAGAGTCTAGCTGTATGGTTGAAGGTGTTGACATTGTGTGCTGAGTGTCTTGATCCAGTGTTGTGGCGTTCTGACTCTCCTCTGGCAGAGTTGATGCAGACGACACCTGTCCATTTTGAGTCCCTTGGTCTAGAGTCGTCTTTGCTCGATTGCAAAGGAGCTGGTTGTGTGCGATAGCGAGAGCCGTGTCCGCCCGTAACTTTCCACCTTCCACCAAGCTCAGGCCTATTTCCATTGCCCGGACTGCGTTATCATGCGCCTTTTCAAACATCTGTGTTGCTTCTTGCGGTGAACAGCCTTGAAGCAAAGTTTGTAGTTCTTTTTGGCGACCCGTTTTGAGGTATGTCAGTGACAGGTTGAGTGGAATTCTTAAGTCACTTTCGGGATTGAGCTGAAGAAAAACTTCCTCTGCTTCTTCAAACTTGAAGTTCTGATAACGAAGAATTCCAAGCTCGATACTTAGACCGGTGTCCTGATAATGGCCACAAAGCTTTTCATAAGCATTCTGTCTTGCTTTCTTTGCCTTCTTGGTGACTTTCCATTCACCAGAAATCTCGTCTAAATACTCCAAGGAAACTGTAATGTCCATTACTTTCTGCCACATGTCCATCAGTGATTCGCGTCTCGAAGCTGTTGAGGTATACTCGAGAAACTTGGCAAAGTCAATGTAAAGCAGAAGCCTGTCCTCAGTTGTCCAGTGTTCGGACTGTTGCAAGCAGTCCTCGTAGAGTTTTTCAGCTTTTTCCTTGTTTTGTAATGCACTCTGCCTGTCGCTAGCCCTGCACCGTAGAGAAAGCCTACCGGTACCTTTTTCTTGAAGTTCTTTATCGCCACCTCAAACAGTTCCAAAGCAGTTTCCATAACGATTGGTCCTAGACGTGTCAAGGCCGTAGCTCGGACTGCCCCAATTACAGAAAAGTCTCTGTCCTCAAGCGTTAGACTGTCTAGTTGGATGAGCAAAGCTTTGACTTTCGGGGTATTTTGGCATTTGTGCTCGATCCACATGCGATTCAGCAGTGCTACAACTTTGTAGCCTTTCTGAAGACGACAATCTGCCTGTTTTATCAATTTGTCTGATTCGTCGAGAAATGCTCTTGCTGTGCAAACGTCCCAGCGTTTTCGGTTGTCCCATACCTCTAAGTACGCTCTAAACAGAAGACCTTCGATTCTAAGCAAGTTTGGAGTCTCTGTTAGGTCATGATCTATGTTGCGTATGATTCGATCACAATCGATTTTAATCCCGATTTTTAGATTCCATGTGAAATGGCAATGTGGTCGCTCTTTCCAGGGCAGATTTTTCGCTAGATCTTTCTTCAAGTCATTTCTAAATTGAGTTGAAAGACAAATGTTTCGTCAATTTATAAGGAGTCCATAGATTGTGTCATAAAAATCTTGGGGTGAGCGTTGTGACTTGATTATGACTGCAAGCTTTAATTTTGCCTAGACCACTTACGGTCTAAAAAGCGCATTGAGGGCTTTTCGAAAGGTTTACTAGCTTTCTCTGTTGGATTGAACTAAGCTTTTTTTAGAATGGTTAGGCATGGAGTTAGCGGCATGAGTAATTGTTGAAGAGTGGTGTGGTTAGAGTGGTGTTTTGTGCAATTTTGCCTGCAATATGTGGTTTCTTGTGCAGGGGTTTGCGCAGAACGGCTGTGACTTACACTGTCTCAGCGTTCTTTAAGTTTTAAGTTTTCAAAGTTAAAGGAATTTTTGTTTTCGAAGAAGTATGCTTGCGGACTTTTGAAGGGAACCGATCCTCGCAACTTCATGGTAAAATTTCGCCGTATCAAAGTCTGACCAATACACTTACCCTAGCATTTCCCTGGCCATGTTGCGACACTAGTCCTGCCTTAGTTCCTTTACCTATGGCGTTCTTGTTTTCCTCTCCCACCTGCCTTCTTTCTCTCCTGTTGTCTCACCGTTGATGTCTCGGGTCGTGCGGTCCCCTGGCGACCACCTGTTTCTCCAGTATCAATCGTGATCCTGTCCAGCAGTATATAACCGTGTGATTCTGGGGATTTATGTGATATGGTTATGCTCGAGACTGCACGTTCTGAAATGGCGATATGTCGTTTCTGCGTTTGCTACCTGACGACAGAAACTTGTGTTGCGACATTGTTATATATACGATATGATTATATGGAATTCCCCGCATATATACACAAATCGATTTTTATTCAAAAGAGCGATACTCACTATCGGAGTAAATTATCGATTTCCTCGAATGTCGCAAAACACATGGTTTTCACGGCCAATAACGCGGAATCATCTCCAAACTCATTCAGCGTCAGAACAGACGAAACGTTTTGGGGAAAACAGGTTCAAAAACGTTTCTAAAAACTAAACAAGTAGTCAGCTTTTTAAAACAGACTAATCGGTACTATGCCTTTCTCGTCTTTTATTCTGGTGTTATTGAGCGTGATGTTATTGAGTAGATAGGTAATGACGTCATAATCTAAGAATACAATCCTGGACGAATACGTTGTTGATGGTTAACATATCAATGAATGGTTAACCACAGCTTAAAGGCTATCGCACAAGGTAACAGAAAAAAAAATCATCGAACAGGAAGGAAATGTTGTCACCGGTGATTCCTAATCAAGATGCTGCGTCTTTATTATCATTCCAATCCATACCATTTTAACATGAAATTATTCAATGGCCATTGAATCATCGTGGGCGTAAATTCCTGGCTAGCCTATATACCCCCTACTTTTCGACTGGGAGATTAAATCCCGTGGTGAGAAAAATTGAAGCAAATTCAAGTGAAGAATTTTAAGGATCTCCCAACAACCAAGCTTTGTTCTATATCACTCAAAAAGGAGAACAACAAAAAGCCATAAAGATGTCATTCTAGTGTAAGATTCTGCAAAAATTCAATACATATCACAGATATACATCTTTATCGTGAACACTGCCCCCTATACAGTGTCGTATGGTGTCGCACCATACACGATTCCCTATTTACTTCAACTCCCTCAAAAATCGAGCACAAAATTTACGCCACTGATTTTGGTTTTATGATAGTCGTGTTGACCTCATCCAAGTTCATGTGAATGATTTAAAATCTTGTTTATATCGTGTCAACATCGAGATCAGTAGCTCAAGGCTATCACAGCATGGCACCAAACTATCTTTTCAAAATGCTATTGCTCATCAACAGAACCCTGTCCTGTTGATTGCGGTTTGGCTTTGTTTTCTTTTGTGTTCTATGTGTTTTATGGTGTTTTTTGTTTATTTTTACTGTGATATACAAGTACATCAGTCCAGTCATGTTCAAAGGTTGCGCGAATGTTTGTATGATACTGTCCTGCATGGCGTTGAAAGGTTCATGATAACCAGGTGGTATGGAAGTAGTACGTGTTGGATTTGTCAGCTGTCTAGGGATCCAGACTCTCCCAGAATAGCAAACTCTTTCAAAATTATCAAATTATCAAAATTTGGGGACTTTCCACACGCTTTAAGAGTGTAGGATAAACAATAATATTTTGTTAAAAATGCACTTAAACGACTCGAAATCCCTCGTTGGCCCCTTCCATTCACCCTTGCTAATAACGTATGCTTATTATACATATAATATAATTACAGGCCTAACATGAAATACGTCTGTAACGTGTGGACACTGCCGTTTTCGCTCTCCATAAAGAGCAGGGCTTAATATTACAGGTGTGCAATGCAGTCTAGGCTCCCGCAAAGTCTGGTTTCTTGTTTTTTACGTCTGTGGCTTCTGTTCATCACACTTGACATTTCACAAATGTGACCCGCTCTGTGAAAGTGAGTCACATGTCTCCAGAGCTACTTTTGAATGAAAGACCTTTAAAAGAATCTGGCACAGTGCTTAAGCAGTAGGAATCCTCTACTTTTTAGAATCTACACAACGTCCATTTTCATCATGCCAAACTGAGCGACACATCAAAAGAAAATACTCAAATTCCTCTATCTAATACAAAGTAAAACTCAAAAAGAGGCTTCTTGCCTTATGACTCATTTTCACAGAGCGAGTCATAAATTCTACATTCCCAGGTACGGTAGGCAGGTGCAATACAACCCGCTAGTATATGAAGTTTAAAATCACACTACAACAGCTACAGCCAATGATGTGAAATTTTCAAATTATTCAAGGCAAATTGCATGCTTTAACATATGCTATTAATGATAATAAACATGACTCATTTGATTCGGTCGGATGGCAAAGCAAGGATAACAAGAGATTGTAAGGTCATCTGATATGGACACTCATCCAATTCCACCTTCAGCATAAAACTGGATAGTAGGTTATAGCAATATATAAGATAATGACACTTCTTCACGAAAAGCAAGTCCGAAACAGAATTAACCATTACAGCAGACCTTTCACTTAATCATAACATCATCAATGAGTTAGTGGTCAAAGTCAGCAAGTTACACACCTTCTGCGCCTGTCTCTGTTTCTCAAGACTGTGTCCTTGATATATGAATGCATTCATCTCGTTCATAGTAATTAAATTCTACACTATTGTTTGATTCAAGCTCTTGCTTTTCATGAGATGCCTTTCCATTAAGCCTGTTTGTTTCACAATTTCTCCTTCTCGTCCATTATGCTTGGAACTTCGTAGATTCTTTCGTCAATGTGGTTTACAGTGATGTAATCCTGTATGAAATCACAGACCATTGTTGAATGGAATTAAACACGATTGAAGCACTGGTACTCTGTACAGATACGTAATTTGGGACAATAAATGCGGTTAGCACTAACACTTTTTCTGACTGTTCTATTCTCGGTCAGTGATTAGTTCAAACTGTACGAAGTGTCTCTCATTTTATTTACCATTTCTTGACCCAACAATCCCTCTATCTTCTCCAGAATTTCTTGAAACGTTGGTCTTGACTGCGGGTTAGCGTACCAGCAACTCCGCATGATGGAATATCTGTGGAAAACGTTTATAGAAATTATGTACTGCATTTGAAACGGTCTCCCGAATCATGACCAAGGTGTATAAAAATTACACTGATCTATAACCCTATAAAATTTTCGATTCCCATGAAATCTGATCCTTGTCAGGCGTCATTGTCGAAGTCATGCGCAGAGCGGCAAAGTCGCCCATATTGCACTCTGTCCAAACCTAATGCCACACCAGCCTATCAACTCAATGTTTCAAAAGGTGCGCTATGTCTTAACCTCCATTTTATATATTATCTATCATGCAGTCCTTCGCGTCTTATCACAGGAGACTGCAGTGTAAGGACAGTAAAATATATTATTATTTTGTAGGGTCTCGTGGTGAATGTGACTTAAACTATGCGGACCGAGTCCGTTGTGCTTACAGTTCCTTCTTGCAGTTTGTTGGTTTAGCCATGCGGTAGCCTCCCCTTAGCTGGTGCACCATGTCTTTTGCAGTCATAATGTGTGGGTACGGCCGAGCACCTGCCACGAACATACATTTACATTTAAAGGTGTGTTATTGTCTGACAGTATTTAAATCATTTGATAAACTTTAAGACGAGTATAAAGATCAAGCTAACGTCACAACATTCAAAATATCTGAAAATGGAATTGTCCGTGTCCAGTCAGGAACTGGTGTATTCTGCTCAATGATCTCACCAAGTGTGACGATTTCCCACATCAGAATGCCAAAAGACCATACGTCACTCTGGATTGTGTACACGTCATCGAGTAGGGATTCCAATGCCATCCAGCGCATGGGCAGTGGACCCTATCAACAGAATTAGACAGAATTGACAATTGAATTGAACTGTCATATTTCTTTTTTTCATATTGGAAATATTTTGCTCTTTAAAAAGTGAAAGAGAAATCATACCTTTGATTCTCTCTGGTAGACTCTGATATTGATGACGTCACGGGCCAGCCCAAAGTCAGATACCTTACACACCATGTTGTCGTCTACCAGCACGTTACGGGCAGCCAGGTCGCGATGAATGCACTACAACCGAATGGGGACGGAAACTGAAGGCGCTTAAGAGACTATCTTTCAATCTGGAGACTATCTAGAGACTGTCTTTTGTTAGGCTTATTTGTGTGTATGTTTTTTGTACGATTAATAAATTTTTAATTAGATTTTTGGAGTTTTTCATTTCCTGGGCGTGTTTCTTTTAAACTGGGTTGGGTATTATCTTATTTATTTTTGTTTACGTTTACGTGAAATTGTTTATTTAAATGAGCGACGACAGCAATGTAATTTTCGAGGTTTTGGATTTTAATAAAGCTTGTCTTATCTTACCGTATCTTAGAGCCTGTGATTTTATGGCTTTCGCGATTAACAAAAACGATGACCAGTATTTTGTATGTGTGTTTGAAGATTTTGAGAGGCCTACGCTACACCAAACATGGTTATTTTTTACCGTATTCCAATTTTCTATCTAATTTCTAAAACTTGTGTTGAAAGACACCTACCTTTTGTGAGGCCAAGTATGTCATTCCATCGGCCACGTCCCGGGCAAATTTGAGCAATCTCAGTGAGAGTGAGCGACTCGGGCCAGAGATATTGGTATAATCGCTACCAGTGTCTGTAGTCCTGTATCCCACCAGAACTTTCTTGAGGTCTCCCTTGCCAAGATACTCCACGATGATATAAATAGGATCTTTATTAAAGTACACAAAATCGACCACGATATCTTGCAAAATTCCATTATTTCAATCTTTCACTGCAGGCACAATGCATTTTTGTGGTAAAGGTGAAATCTGAGAGTATTACTAGACAATCTTTCAGTAGTCTCTTGAAATTCCTGAGCGTTCTTATGCCGTAAATTCTACATTGCGCAGTATTCGAAGAAATGATCCATTTTAATTGTAGAATTTGACTTATCTGTGTTCAATAATGTAAACTTTGCTTTGAGCCCTACCTGTCTCTATGCAATAGCCAAGCAACCTGACAATGTTTGGGTGAAAACCAATCTTTTTCATTACATCTAGCTCCTTGAGTAACTCTACTTTGGCCTGTCTGTCAGCGCCCTCTGTCGGTTGGAAAAGAAATATCAAGTCGTGTAAAATGTAAACTTGATAACGTGTGTAAAACTGAACTTAAAGTGCGTGCAGGTGTGGGATATTATGCTGTTGTGATCTCCATGCTGCATGAATTGATAGATTTATCCTAACGTGATATTTCTGTCTTTTCAGGCTGTAAGGTTGGCAATGTTGAGTTTTAAAAAAATCCATGGAGAATGGCACCTGCTGGATTTAAATTCAGTTTGGAAGTGTGTAATACTCCTTTTAGTTACGTTTCTTGTGTAGAATCGCAGATGACAAACAGTAATTTACCTTTGATTGTTTTGATTGCCACTTTACTTCGTTTACCAACTCCTTCGATCCCAAGAACTGTGCCAAGCAGCACTCTCCCAAAGACACCTCGACCAACCTCCTTCCCTATTTCCACGAGATCTCGGGAAAACGAGAGATTGGGGCCAATATTACCGTATGGCAGCTGTACAGGTTTGTTCTCGTACTCAGGACAGACATCATTCGCTGGCGATGTGACGACTGTGGTCAACGGAATAGCTGTTTAAAAACCAACAAAACTAATTCTCACTGTGTATTACATCTCTCGCTCCAAATTGATTGCACTCAAGGTCATAATTGTTTATAGACTACTCTTAATTTTACCCGCATTTTGTAAGGGCAGCTAACGTTTGCAGAAAAACCACCTTTAGGTTAGTTTCCGATCTCCCCTCATATTCCTAGCTTGTTTTGATGACAGTGCTTATATATGTGGCTTATCACAAATATAATTATTTACCAATCCATGTCTTCTTTATATTCCGACGACAATGTTGTTTGAATTTTTACCTGGAAGTTCTTTTTTCGCTTCTGTTGAAGAACCCGATCTATTTCTTGCCAACGATCTTGACTGGTTGTTGCGTAACTCGGGTATGCTAGGAAGAAAAGGATAAAAAGCATAACCCATTAACTAGATGGGCTACCTTGAGGGTGTGGCTCGGAGAAAAATAACTGCCTTTAGGTAGATAGGATGATAAACATTAAATTATGGTAGGATTACACATTGTTTTTCAAGTAAGTGGAAATCCTTGGCCTTGTAGTGAGTTTAGCCTCTTTGCATGAAAGCAATATCTCTATAGTGACACCTGTGTCTCACCTCTCATTTCGGACCAGCTGGCGTTTACGCCGCCTCAGAAGTATTAATAGAGCCAGTGCTATCAGTCCAGTGATAAAGAAGCCCGCCACCAACGGTCCGACTACCACACCAGCATTCCATCGTTCTGCACGAGAAATTGCCGTTCGTAACTGTTTGGTGTGCTTTTGGTGCCACCAGAATTTACTATTCCATTATCGGAACTGAATTGCAGTGACGGTATCTTAGAAATCAACAAATGAGCGTTTGTGTGGTGTGATGGTGTTTGTGGTTTTTCTTGACAAAGCCGGTACTAAATGTGGGCTTCATACAAGCATCTGTACGACCCAAGCAGATTTTAGTTGTTGGCATTTTACTGACGCCCTCCTGACTGGTCGTGTAATTTCTTCAAGCCTGTCCAGTTGCAGTTATTTTCGATGGTACCAGTGTCGTAGACGAGACACATTTCATGGAAGCAAGACATCACAAATGGACTATGTATATTTGTTTGGAAATCAGTCTTACCCGTTCATTAATTATTTAGGTTGTCTACCCACTTACCATTTCCACTTTCAGTTCCAGCTGTTTCGGTAGGTTTGTTTGTTTTGGTAGTTCCAATCGTGTTGCTCTCTGCGTGATTTGACGTAACAGTGTTATTATTGACTAAATCATGAAGGGCAGCTGCAATGGAAAAACGTTTTAGCCACCGTCGAAGGATTTTAATACAGACATCTAAACTGGACCATTGAGTCTAATATTTAACTTCATTTTCCATTCTGGTTTCACTATTTTATATGCTACCTTTTGGTTTTGTGCTCATGAATATTTCCATATTCATGAACCAAACTGAAAAGTACCATTGGTTTGTACACAAAATGTCCTTGCATTGAAATGAAGATTTTGTTGCCGTTTTCACGTCTGAAATGATTCATTGTTAGTGCATAGAATTCAACAAGTAACTATCACTTTCTCGGAATTGTTTGCAGTGAGTATATTCTGGGTTCACAATTCGAACAGAGAAATGTATGCACTGAACCATGTCTTCCCTAGATGACTTCACAGCAACAGCGCCCCCTCTCAAGTTCCAAGAAAGCAATGTCATTAATGCATTTAATCCAGTAGGGATGTCAGACTGTTTCCTAAGTTAAAGAAAAAAGTTGTTGTAATGTCGAAGGAAATCAACTGCAACTACACTTTAGTTGTTGGTATATATCACAGTGTAACCGTAGAACTAATCGTTTTAATTTTTACGCGTGTATCATGTATCATTTGTTTCGTTTTTTAAATCTCTTTGCAACCTGTGTAATAAATGGAATGGTCCAAAAAGTTTTTATCCAATCATGTGTCAAATCGGTTGCCGCGTAAATGTCTCAGCCACTTACGATTTTGGAGTACTCGAGCGGAAAAACGCCTTCCGGCTTACGCAAGAACGTTTTGTGAACAGGCCACGGTAGTTAAAGAACAAGTAGGTCCTAATTGCCCGACAATATATCCACCCGGTTAAGCTTTAGTGTACGTTTGCGCCTGCTTTTATTCATTGTAGTGTATCAGAAGAATGAGAAGGTAGCTTGCCGAGATAGAGATAAGGAGAGTGAGAAGACATTTTGGACTTGGCAGAGTGAAGATCGAGAGAAATCCTCAGAGCATGTTTGAGACCGGCTTCAACTGTAAAGACAGAAATCTAGATTCAGAAGATTAGGTCTTCGGTCAGTTCTAGATACTAGGTATAGGCTACTTTGTCCCAGCACCAGAATTCGGCAAACCAGGCCAAATTACCAGTAAACTGATTTAGAGTAGAGATTTGAGTTAAATTGACCGAGTTTAAAAGTAAAACATAGAAATTAGTTCGTCGATGGTAATGTACGATAAGAGAATTTGAAAGGTTTTGAATGTTATGCCTTTTAAGTGGCCTTCCATAATTATGAAGTCGGATCTGCGGACCGACTGGAGATCCAGAACCTGAGATGGAGCAGTTTGACAAGACCAGAAACCTGGGTTTGCTGCTACTGCAGCTGAGTTACTTGGCCCTTGAGGTGCTCACAGCTAGACAAACCTTGGAAAACCATTGGACTGTGACATTGCCGTTTTTTTAAGGAAAGAGTCAGTATTGATAAAGGATTGTACATGTACATAAATTAACGTAGAGAATGAGTGGAAGGTGAATTGAGTTAATAAGGTATTACGAAGCACTTGAATCCGTTTTGCTTTTATTTCATTTCTGTGTTGTGTTCCGGATCCGGGGTTGCCGTTTCAAAAGTAAAAGTTATCTAGAACGATGACAGTATGGTTTATCCAACTCTTTTTCGTAGACTTCATAAAAGTCATAAAACTGCTAACACGTTTCTTCATTACACATAAGGTTTTGCATACCCAAGCCACCTTGACAGGTCGGTACGGCATCACTCCACGTGACGTTGTTGTAGCCCGTGTCTATGCATTCAATGGACGAGGCTCCATGAAGAGTATATCCAACGTCACAGGAGAAATCCACACGAGTCCTGAAGAACTTGAAGTTGTTGAGATTGTAAGACAGTGAACGCGGGTTGTTGATGGTGTGGTCTCCGTTCGCCGGTGGTCCAATGTCATTACTGCACACGCCTTGGGATACTGAACGTGAAATAGGGGAGTTTTGTGAGAGACACAAAGTGTTGAATAGGAAGTATGCATTTATTTTCTAAGGAAAAAGAGGTTAATATAACCATTCAAGCTAGGCGCGTGGTTGTGCCTTCTTTTGGCCGGAAACGCGTACCTTCCTGTTCAGTTCACCTATGGCGTTTCAACTCTGAAAAGATCAAGGCATTGGGGCATGTATGCTTCAGGGATAATTATTTGTGTCATTCCATGAGGTTGGGGCACAATTTGTAATTTTTACCACCTGTCATGACGTAGAGTAGGTCATTTTCTCTGTAAAAATACACCTCTGTTATGCAAGATCTACAACAATGTCAATTTGGAATCCACATGCAAGGCAATAGCTTTTTCATTTTTATGGAACCCCCATAACAGTGGACACCGTCACAACTTGTGCCCCAGCCTCATGGAATGACCCATTTGTACTCGTAATAAGGGCCAAAAGAATTCGTACCAGGCTGGCAGCTGCTTCGTTTCATGAAATTTATGTCTTATTTTCTTTTTTTGGGAACTAAAAATACCTGCCCAGAAATGTTTTCATAGTAAAACCTTTCCTGACGTGTTTGTGAAAATGAGATTGAGAAATATAACCAGAGTGGTCAAGACTAGTGAGTTTTGTGAAAAGCTCCTTCCGTAAGAGAAAGTTTGTTTACGTTTTGAAGCGATTTTGAAGGCTCGAAACAAAGAATTCGAAATCTTGCTGAAGTTTTCAAAAGTGGGCTGTGGTGGAGAAAGGAGTGAAGGTTTTAGATTTGCTGTCGAGTTTCCCCTATGTTTTTCTTCACTTCCCAATCAGACGTGTTTACGTATCGACCTAACTAGGCTTCTTTCTTCCTCCAGACGTAGGTCATATCCATGTGGCCAAACAACTCCATCTTTTTATGGCCTTGGTTGTGATCTATGGGTTGTTGTTGGCCTCCCGGCAGATTTTTCTGGCGAATCTAGGAGAGACTTTGCACTTCCTATCACGCCCATTGAGGTTTTCGGTGTGTTGGACCTCTTATGCTTCCTGGTGATATTCAGCACTGTTGTAACAGGCGATTCACAAAAGCGCACCTCCAAGAGTTTGCACTGCGTTGGCCAATCACAATGCGCGAAATCTGTCGACCCAATAGAGGGATTTCACATTAGCACTGTCTGCGCATATCCACATCGAGACCGAGGCTCTATGTGTTGAACTTCGTCGCGCGCACCCGCGGAGTCCACACAGTACATGCAGTATCCGGTTCGTTCGTAAGTGTGACGCCACATCAGTTGAAACACGGACCATTGGTTCAAACCACGCTCACTGCACAGCTCGTGGTAAATTGCCGTTATTTTTCATTTTTAGTGTCAAATCATCCTGGAGGACTTTTCCACAAAAATTTGCAGCCTGAAAAGTCTGAATTTAACATACTTGACTCCTTACTTTCAATCGTCTGATCGTATTGAGAGTAGATCGACTGCGCCCGCTAAGTCACGAGACCTATAGTGGGTATATTAATTCAACAAACACGGCGTCCACCAAAAGCAAAGCGATTCATAAAAATCATTTACCAAATATAAAGCCGACGGTAGGTACCGTACTGTAGCGCCGCGCCCCTCCGACGAAGGCGAGGGCGCCCTCCTCCTCGAGCCGCAGCGCATCAGACGGCACACCGGAGAGTCCCTGAGCGGCTAGGGACAAGCCGTTGGGACCGAAGTATACCGTCCCCCAAGAAGTTGGTCTTCGTCGAGATGATGGCTAATCTGATTGGTCGAAACTTAATGACGTAACCTGGACAGACCTGACTTGAAATAAACTTCGCCTGGACACCTGACTTATATACAACAATTAATAAGCGGCTGGTTATTCATCAACACACTCAACCAATATACCAGCAGAGGGCCCTCTCAATGGGAAGACTGTGTGACTAGACCTTGCCCGGAGCAATGAGCCCCACGATAACCCGTGTGCATCCAGTGCCACCGGGACCTGAATAAGACAATAGGGCTATGATCTCAGGGCTAATGCACTACTCACAACTTGCGCTGCGAGATAGCAATCTACCCTTAATCGACCGTAAGCTCCCACAAGGAACTCTTACCACACCACCAAATAGCCCCTTAATTAACCCACGAAGCCCCTCAACGACACACGCACCACTCGGGACTAGGAACTAGCCACAATAACGACCCAACGTACGAGGGTCTCACCTGTGCGCCCGCTCAGTTGCTCTGCTTAAACCACAGCTCAGGGTTTTAATAGCAGGATCCAACACAAGGTCTAATAACGACGCAATACGTACGAGCGCCCGTCACGCGTTATATAACCTTTGCGCTGCTGTGACCACGCCCACGTAAGCGCTCACATGACAAAGCAGTGACTTTTGCTGCCCTATCGCACTACGCATAAGGCCGAGCTTATGCGCCGCGCTCGCTTAACACACAGTAATTCGCGCCTAACATTTGCCTCTGTTACTGGGCAGAGCGCCATCTATAATTTCCGCTGTACGCTATGCTTAGCACCCTCTGTCGCGCGAGTACTCGGACTACTGATGTGCTGGGTACTATACCGTACCTTTGTTGTATTGTTTGTAGGCAACACTCAAAACACACGTTGCTGTGGGGTTGATACCCACTATAGGTCACGTGATTTAGTTGGCGCAATCAGTCTATTGAATATTGAATATTGAATACATTGAATATATTGTGAATCGCCCGTATTGCCGTGTAGCCTTCGCCTTCTTAATGGCCATTCACGATACGCTGGCCGCATCTGGAGGAAGCAAGGAGAAGCATACAAACCGAAGAGCACAGCCCCAAGCGTGGTGGTGGCGCTGCCTCTCTGCTAATATAGGGTATGAATTATTTTGACCAGGAGCAAAAAAGAAATCTGGGCCGTATCTGTTTAGAATTTAGAAAAGTGTGTAACTTTTCAAAGGGGAATTTTGAGCACAAGTGTACTATACATGCATGAACCACATGAATATGTAATGTACATGTACACCCAACCGGCTCCGCGCTGACGCACAATTTCAGCGTACATGTACATCCACTTGTACACCCAACCTTACACACCACCCACACAAGTGTGTATTTGCCTGCAACTTGGGACCCCCTATTGTTCCTCTTTTGTTTGTACTTTAACTTTTTTAGAAGACCACCCATATGTTTTGTACACAGTTGTCAATCGGGGATCCTCTGTCAATCGGGAACCTTATTGTCCTCTATTGTTCAGGGTCCCCAATTGAATGCAGAAACAAACTCAACGCCATCGCACCTCACATTATGTGGACTTCTCTTTTGGCAGAGGTCCACACTATACCGTATGCTACGCTTGCACGGCCTAAGGTGTTCCGTGCACCGTACGTGACTGGATCGGTTTTGTGCATGTAAAACACGAAGATAAACGTTGTGCAAACGAAGTCTTCAAAACGAGACGGCTCAAAACAGAGGATTGGCAAGTTGCTGAGGACGTTTTTTGTGGTTCGCGAGGATCTGGTCAAGTAACCACCGCGCACGTTCGAAGTCGATAAGTTGGACACGTCGAATGGGAGGGAAACATTCGTGATGACAAACTCTAAAATCCCCCCACCGCGGATTGGCGCAGATAGGGGGTGGGGTGAACATTTAAGATGTGGAAATGGATAACCTTAACTAAACATTGCGATGAAGGGGTTACCTTTAAAAAAGGAAAAGGTACGTTTACTTGTGTAATGACTTGTCTTAACCCATGTAGAAGGTTTTGGTCTCATTTTCTTCAAATTTTCATTAAAATTCTATTCCTTTCACTCTTTGAAAGTTAACTTTATGATTCTCAAAAGGAGAAAATCCGATTTCCCTTTTGGTGGGCATGGTTTTATTTTAATTTATATAATGTACTCTACAAATCTAATTTGTCAATACCCCGCCCTCTGTTCCCTGCCCAGTCAGTCAGGGGTTCACATTTTTATTATTACATCGGCTCTTTTCAAGATGTATTTTTGCGTTGGGGGGATGTTAATTTACATACATGTAACAGGTTTGCCCTGATCCAACAAATATTAATAAGCACTGTATACTCAGTGCTTGTCCGAGAGCTTGCCAAAAACCCCACAAACTCACTCGGGTTGGACTCGAACCCACGACCTCCTCCTCCTCCTCGACCCCCGGTGGTTGAGTGGTTGAGACATCTGCAGTAGTAAGCAGGAGGTCGTGGGTTTGAGTCCCACCCGAGTAAGCTTGTGGGGTTTTTTTGCAAGCTCTCGGAAAAGCAATGAGCATACAGTGCTTATTAATATACATTGGGTAAGGGCAAACCTGTTATCTCTAGTAAATTAAAATCGGCTCTTCTTTCAATGTCTTACTTCTGTATATGGAAATCCGAAAGAAGCCTCCACAGATCTGGTTACTGTTTCCCGTACACCTGTTTTGACAATCAGATTCCGGCTTCCTCCCGAATCTGTCGTAGTCTTCGTTATTTCCACAGAAACATTCATGCTGGAATTCAAGTCCAGCGTACTTGTAGGTGACGGGTTCGTCTTCCAGACAGCGCTTGAAGCACCATTCACTGGATTGATAGTTGCTGCTTATGGGTCCTCTAGGCAACGCACGAGGACACAGAAGACCCAGACACTCCTCCTCGAAGCACCCCAAATTACCAGGAGCTGTAATCAAGAAAAATCATACCTTTATATTGAAAAGGGATAATTAGATTTTTTTTTAAATATTCCGTCCTCGTTTTGAGACTATAGACAGTCTTAATGAATCCAGCGCTTAGTGTGCACAGTCAGTACATCAAAGTCTAAAAGTTCGACTTTGTAACGTCTGGGATTCGTACTGTGACTAACAAAGTGTGGTTATAAATTCCCTGAAAAAGCTATTTCTCTCGAAGGTTATGCAACTGACATGGTTTTAGCAAACAAGCTATAAACAACAAACAAAATATCTCACCATTTTGTGGCTGTGAGAACACAAGTACAGTTTGTGTAGTCACCATCAAGGCAGCAATGACACACTGGAG
Source organism: Acanthaster planci (assembly GCF_001949145.1). The sequence goes on along the minus strand of NW_019091402.1, from coordinate 109,831 downwards.
TCCCAAGGATAACGTTTTAAAATGGTACATAATTTGTTGTTTGCGTGTGCGTTGAGGAACCGCTGTAACATTAGGAAGGCCTTTTGCTTGTGATCTTTAATTCGGCATCTCCTGATATCCTGATGCAAGTCTTTACAAACTGTAAATGTTGAAGTAATTCATTGTTATGGATTTAGTACATGGGAGAAGTTGTACGTACAATGATATCTACGTATTCAAATTGCGATTCATTTTATTTTTCCATTGTAAATTACCAGCATACTAAAAAAATAAACAAACGTCAAAGTACAAACTTTAAGTTCCATTTCCAAACTTTAGTGACCGTAATCTAGAAGACTTTCTACATTTTGCATTGAAACAAACTGCAGTATGGACGACAATGAATTCCATTTATTTTTCTGAAGGTCACAGGATGTTAGCTTCAAAGAATACATAGGTCAATTCAGGTTCAAGTGTTCTATGTATTTATGCAAACTGCAGTCTCATTTAGAAGACTTTCCGTTACAGCAGTTTTCTGTTTCCGCAAACAACACATTTTGCAAATCATTCTGAAGCGTACGTATACCTCCTAAATGTTTACAGGAGTGCAAAATTCGTGTAGCTGTTTTCCAAGGACAGTTTTCTCTTGCACGAACAAAATCGTAAAGAATCCCGTTTACCAACGCGAGCAACCGCGAAGAAATAATAAAAGCAGCGTTTTAATTAGCACAGCATTGCTGGAAAAGAATTTATTCTAAAAGGAAAAAGATCATGGTGTTTTCTCACGTACTTGATAGCCGCCGTGTAACACCGTACCAATTTGTTTGAATTGGCAAAAAAACGACCCCTAAAACGAGACAGATAGCTGTCATCTTCTAGAAATGCCAGTACTTGGGTGGTTATATGTAGATTCAGACTGTTTTATCTCAGTAATTCTCAGTCAAAACATAAAAACTACTTACCTGCAAGTGGCTGTTCCAGCGCAATGGCAGACACTGATACTGTGAGTTATTTGCCACCTACAGTATATATAGCAAAACGATCAGGAAATTTGTTTCCCTTATTTGAAGAAGGGAATTAAATTTGCAGACATTGCAAACCATGTTGAGCAGCTATATCCTCATAGGTTTACGTACACCATGCGCGGGACTGCCGCTTTCGAAATTAGTGTTATCCTCGGCGCGAGCGAGAGAGAGGGCGCAATTTTCAGAGCAGTGGAGGCTCCTTTGGTGGACACAGAAATGACAATGGATATTTATCCAAGCTGGCAAATTTAACAAGACGATTGCTGGCACATGCTCCGTGTAAAATCATGGAAACTTACAGATTTCTGCTATCTAGTTTCCCTAAACCGGTTTACACAATGTTCGCTCTGGCAGTGAACTACGCACTTGGACAGACGAATCCATCGATATTTCACTGGAAATTTCCGATGGCCCCCTTTAATGGCGGAAAGTGTTGGGGGGGGGGTTTATGGCGCGACTCAAGTAACGACGGTTCCTTTCTATCACAATGTATTTCTCTTCTTTTTTAATATAGTTACCTCTTCAGTTCAAATTGCTTTGCACGAGGGCCCTGTATATAAAAACAGTGGGAATTATTTTACAATTACTTTGCTAGCAATTTAACATTAAAAGCAAGTTCAGATGAAAATTATACTATGTAAATATTATATAAATAAAATCGACAAATATCAAAAGGGAACGGACATTACAAAATGTGCTTTGTCAGAGGAACAACTTTGAAAAACGATTAAATGTGTCAGACCCGTCAGTGCACACCATTCCAGGGGCTTTGAATGTATAGTAACACAGGCTTTGGGCAGCCTTGTTACCGAGTTTCTTTCAACAAAATTATGTGTTTTTGTGGTCTTGTGCAAATAATTAATGGGTACATTTTCATTTAAGACCAAGCAGATACTTCACTTTTACATCAGATTATTTTTGAGAAAAATGGTTCATTGTTATCTTAAACTTGTAAACTTGTAGGCACATGAACCCCAACTTGGAAGTAAATTATAAAATGCATCACGTCATGAAAGATAAGAGCTTGTCATCGAAATTACTTGGATGACAGTTAGTAAAAGATATGAAAGTGCAAATCTATAAAGATGTTTCCTGGTTAACATTCTGATGTAATATACAGCATATTTTAAAAAGGCACTCATGGTGTTGTAAACTTGAAATATATTATTCTAAATCTACACTGGCGCCTTTTATTTATATTTATATTTATATTTACTCTTTGTACACGTTCACAGGCTCTGCAGCGATTAAACTGTCGTTCTATTCTCAGTATTGAGCAGATGTAGCTTGCTTCGTTTGGCAGTGAATACCAGTAGTTGGGTGGTTATAGATTCAGACTGTTTTATCTCATTAATTCTTCAAAACATAAAGCTACCGGTACCTACCTGCAAGTGGCTGTTCTAGAGCAATGGCAGACACTGATACTGTGCGTTATTTGCCACATATACAATATAGCAAAACGATCAGGAAGTTCGTTTCCCTTATTCAAAGAAGGGAATGAAATTCAATAACTCTATCATTTCGCAGACATTGCAAACCATGGTGAGCAGCTATAACTTCGTCGATTTACGTAAAACATGCGCGGGATAAATGCTTTCGAAATTTCGACGAATCCATCGACATTTCACTGGACATTTCCGATGGCTCCCTTTAATGGCGGAAAGTGTGGGGAGGTATATGGAGCGACTGAAGTAACAACGGTTCCTTACAATATTTAAATGTTTTAAAATACAGATATTTTCATATAAACAACATATATTGTTCACATCTCAAATTTGGTAGGGAGTTAGATACTTCAAAATCTTGTTCCTCTGGCTTGAATTAGAGCCCCTCTAAGGGCAGTTTCACTCAACTTCACTTCACTATTTTTCAACGCGAACCACAACTACACAATTACTATTTCCCTCCCGATTACTAAGTCTAAGTACTCTGCATAAATAAACAAATAAACAGACATCGAACTAATAAGTAAGGAAAAGCATTACCCAACAGTGTGGACGTTTCTTTCAGGTATCAAAACGAGATTAAAGAATTTACATGACTTGACCCCATCATTAGTGCACGTGAATTGTAAAGACTGATAATTTGGAAGTCTCTTTCAGGAACTAGGAATAATTTTAATAGGCCGAAAACAGTAATATTTACTGTGCAATGTTACAGCATAAAAAATTGCATTGTAAGAGTTTGAATAGGCTATAACAAGGCGCACGAACGACACATCCACTTTAAGAAGAGGATGCAGGCTGGCAGGACTGCATTTCTAAGAGACCTTTCTCGGTGTTATTTGTACACCAGCGGGTGAGGTCCAACACCTTGAAGGATTTATCGTCACCACTGTCTGTCTCAATCTTCACCATACCGTCGTTACTTCCTTCGGTGATAAAAGTCTTCACAGCGATGAAACCGTAGTTATCCTCACTGATGCATGGTTGTGCCTATCGTAATAATAAAAGAGGAACAAATTTATAAGTACGATGACATGTAATTTTTATTTTCTATGTGCGGCTGTTGAAGATTTCAGAGAAGATGCATCATGCTTTGAGACACAACATCAAAATGGCAGGTATTTCAGTTGAGTTCATACATTTTCTTAAAAATCGCTAGTGTATCTCCACCATGGCAGAGAATTATTCAGTTGACACCATAAAAAAACTTGCCATATCATGACAGCTTCGTGTCAATTACGCATGACTGCTAACACCCACCTGCAGGATTATTTCTAACAGCTTGTCGGTGATCTTAACAGGAATTCC